>JAQGBY010001648.1:0-27883 GCA_034698785.1 Mycogona germanica | reverse complement strand
TCGTCTCCTTCATTCGGCCTGTCCCGAATTCACCATTTAATATATATATATCATCCAGACGTCCTAACTAAAACCCCTCATTAGAGTTCATGCAATTGCGTTTATTTAAAATTTCAATTATCATCTATATGGATGGCGATGAGCGTGTTGGCGTTGTCCGGTTCGATCAATCATCGATTGATCGAACCTAAAAATGCGGCGACGAAACTATAACGATAGGCGCGTTCCATGTTCAATGGGCCTAATGTAAATGGACCCTTTAAGCTGGCGCGACCTTTGCACGCAAATCCCATATTACGTAATCCCCTTTCCTCTCTCGCCTCCCAAATATGACTATGCCATTGCATACCAGTTTTGGCATCACATATTTTATCGATCAAGATCTGGCACTCGAATTGCCGATGCTCTCTCTCTCTCTTTCACTCTGAGAGCAAGTAGAATTTTACATTTAAATCCATAATAGCTGTTCACAATAAAAATGCTTAGTGCGTATATTGGCGACCGCTCCCTATTGGTCGGCGAGCACTCACTCCGCAAACTTTTTGATTAATCCTGTTATGCTTCATCATTATGTATGCTTATCACGTTAGACGTGGGATATAAAATCGTGCACTAAAACGGTTTTGTCTCCTTTAATAAGCGCAGGACATTTCACCGGGATTTTTTCCTTCAAGATTTCGGCGGGTCGACGTACTCATATCGCAATAGTGCGGGTCGGAAGTGGGCGAGCGACAGTGGCGACAGTTGCGGTGTATGGGACACGTTCCAGCAATAAATGTTAACTATGACGCTCTGCTTCGCTCGACTAAGTAGTCCTAGGCATTAATCAGCCTTATTATTGCATAGATATTCGTCGACCGTTTCGTGACGAGCTTTTTCCTATTATGAGGAACGATTTTTCTAAGTAGGTCATTCGAATTGCAAGCGTGAATAGTTTGTGCATGGAAGTGAAGTTCGAAACCGGGGGAACGACTTTCACATCGCGATCGGTGTCCGTGCAGTATTAGCATCTTTTCCGATTTGATGCTCGGCGCAGCGAATATATACGACACTGGTGCTCTTTGGAATCGTAGCTACAAATGCAAATCCGATTTTCAGTCAAGAAGGTGCTCGGTAATCTTTTTCGAGAATCCGAAATGGCCAAAGGAAATCCTAAAACCCAAGTCGTGTCGCCAGCGCGGTCATATAATAAACAAGAGTCGGATTCATAACACCCCTCTTGGCGTCCATCCGCTTTATGCCCTCCTGAGACCAAGGCGCCCTCTGGTGTTCTTTATGTTTTTATGTTCAGTTATATTGACGCGAGCGTTCGCCAGTTGTGAAATTAATTTACAAATTACCTATCAATAATATTACTTTCAAATCGAAGCGTCGATCCTTTTATTTGCTCAAGTAAAGGATAAATTCACACAACACGATTGACTGAAATCTGCAGTAATCGAACATCTATCGTCCTTTTTCATGTTCGCATTGCACATTTATATTTCCCTTGAGTTTATAATGCCCAATAATAATTAAATATCTCTACTAGAAATATATTTATATAGAATTTTTTAATGAGAAATTTCTATTTCTATATTTACTATTAAAACTGCAAATTTTCAATCTCCCCTGAGTTTATAATGCCCAATAATAATTAAATATCTGTACTACAAATATATTTATATAGAATCTTTTTAATGAGAAATTTCTATATTTACTATTAAAACTGCAAATTTGCAATTTTCTAGATCATTTTCTCTTTCATTGTCTTGAAACTCATTGTCTAGACTCATCTTACAACAGCCTTTTTTCTTGTTTAGCTTTAAAAAATCAATTATATTTTATATGACTAACAAAGAAATAAAAAATGAAAATCATAAAAATATTTTCTGACAAATCGAAAGAAATTCTTTATTGCGTAGGATACAGAGTTCATATGCGCCTATAGATCTGCTGCATATTTAAACACGGCAAATAGATCTTTTCGGTTGTTCGAATTTTTAATTCTCCTGTCGTCGGGACAGACCGAGTCGATATGTTATTCACAAAGACACGCGACATCGAGAATCACGGAGAAGATGCTCACTTTGTGCAGAGCGGCGAGGCCTACATCCACAGTACATGTACGAGTATATATATATATATATAATATACATGTACGCTTTGCGTGCGGCACGTAAGATGTTTAATTACCAACCTTCGCGTTTGAGTTGTAACTCTATACCCGACTGCTGGCTAGGATACGCACCACGAGATTAGCCATGCGTGCAACGGCAGTTGGGGTGCTCCTTCGCCATATGCATTGTGGAATTTTCGGTGGAGACGATATTTACCGGAATCTGTCGATGTGCCGAGTGAAACGCTTACGATCCTCCTAATGTTTGCTGTCAGAACCTTCAGATAAAGTCTGAACTGTTTCTTTCCGTTGGAAGACAATTGGGTAGGGTCGACGCACTTGCTACATGTAGTGCGTGATTTTTGGGAGAGCTAATTGGAGAGTGTTGCCAACGATCCACCTTGATTGCACAAATACCCTTAATGGGAATCCTCCTAAGATTCTAGATCTCTATTCAATGAGAGGAAATGATGAATAAACCTTGTTAAACATCCTCTACTTTGATTAATTATGAAACTACTCAATGTAGTCGTTCTTGATTTCTTAATTTTTAAAATCATTGTCTCTTTGTGATTTTGTTCTTTGCACTAAACCTTAATACCGATAACAAGAACAAAATAGATAAACATCGAAATTTCAAAATTATTGATACAGTTATTTCTGTGATGTTCATTTATGTTGCAACAATCGCTGGCTATATTTAGTTGAAAGACAAATTCGATAAAGATTACAGGTAACATTGGGGGTTTCAGCATTCTACGGAGCTCCGTATATGCATAAACATCCACTTGACTTGCAGATGTTTTCTACCGAGTTTGAAGAAAATAAATTAGTATTCGCTCGGAATATAATACCGCCCGTGTGGAATGTTTGTTTTCGGTTGGATTACTGCGAGAGCAGGTATAAACAGTATGTACATTTATACTCAGGAAGTCCATAGTCGGTGTACCGTGCAACTCGAAATAGCTGTATAGTCATTTTATGAGAAAAACACTGAAGCAGCTTTTGCGGCCAAGGTGGTTGGAACATAAACCCGTGTGAAGGCTTGAGGTTAAAGCCAGTACATGGTGTTCGCCTGGTTCGTGCTTCGGCCGCGTTAATCAATTGTAGCTGCAGGTGAATGCTAAGACTCTTTTAAGCCGACAACTCGATGCAATAGAAATTGCAGTAATCTTGCTGGGATTTTCTTTTTCTTTCGTCTATCCTTTAAACGCTTTGAGCAGAACATTCGATATGATGTGTTGAAATCGTCTTATCTGAAGTCGAGCTATTGAACTATTGTGACCATTGCGAATTTAACGAAAACACCGAATGATTATTGCGAATTTGACATTTCGTCGGTTTTTAAATTTTGCAATTTTGAACCGTTTCTTCTGTAATTGGACAATAGAAGCTGCATTTTTGAGTGTTAAAAGTAAGTCAATTATGCAAAGACACTCAAATAGCTCAATTTCTGAAGCCCGTTGAGAACCATGAAGTTTTTAATTTTCTAAACAAGAGACTATCATGTTTACTTCGACTAATTCTTTATCATAGCTTGAATTCATCTATCCGGCCACCAGCACTTCCACTTTGCGTGGATTTCCGCATTCAAAGACATAATTTCATTTGAAGCATTAGTGTTTCCCCGAGTGTTCAGCGAGGCACCGCCTTTCAGCGAATCTATAACTGAACATAGCGAACAATCCAGCTTGAATGGTGAACGCGCCCCTGTCCGATGCACTGCAAAACTTCACATCGAGACGGAGCCTTAAGGGATGAACGCATTCAGGACTCACGTCCCACGTACATCTGCCAGGCACGTTCACATTCAATTAGAGGCGCAGGACACGCCAACGATAGAGGCGGTGAAATCTAGAGAACAACCTCCGGGGGCGATGCGTTGTTCTTCAATTGGAGGAGGAGGAGGTGGAGGAGGGCTAATGCGGGAGAGAACACGGTTTCCGCTTGGCGCAAATCCCCCGAAGGGTTCTCTTTTGCCTTTTTTAGAAACTCGTTGGGCTCCTCCTCCTCCTGCACTCGTCGTCGCTCCAGTCTTTTGGCAATTTTTGGAGGTACACGCGTGGGGGGGATTATCAAAACGTACGTGGCGGTCCAGCTTAATTGCTATTTAACTATGCTTGCAGATAAAGAAGTGGCGCGCATTTCCTATTTATAAGCGAGAGGAGCAGGGGATTTGGCGTTGACGCTACATTTCAAACGAACTCGACATTTTCGCCTATCAAGCGCACGTTGGTGACTGACTAGATGCTCTCTCGCAGTTGCATTCAACAAAGTTGGGACTTGCAAATCAATAACTATGGACCAAACGAAAATCTACTTATTGAAATTAAATAGAAAATGGGGCTAGGATAGTTCTAGAACTATAATCCGACAGTTACAATAATGGTGGATATTTGAAAATAACTTCTCTACACTCCGTCATAGTCACCAAAAATAATTTGAAACTTATAAAATTTAGATCGTCTACTTACTGGGCCACACAAACGTTTTCGATGGAATCCCACTTCCATCTTATCAGGTGTGTTCGAAAGCGACGGTGCAAATGCGCACGAACAATTTCAAATTATTTTTGGTGACTATGATGGAGTGTAGCATTGGTCAACGAGAAGTTATTTTTAAATATCCACCATTATTGTAACTGTCGAATTATAGTGCTAGATCTATCCTAGCCCCATTTTCTATTTAACATGATATCTGACTCGGCGTGCTTCGGCACCATTTTATTTATTGAAATTAGCTTAGCGCAAATTTTAAAAGTATATCTTGAAATTCGAGGACGTCAGAAAATGTATTACTCCCTACTAGTTAAGATATAGTATTAATTGCATTTTTGTCTATTCTTTCTTTTTTAAAAAAAATGTTTAGGAGCTAATCAGTTAGTCTCCGATCAATAAAGAAATAAAAAGATCAATATTTGCATAGATGCGAACTGGTTCGACTAGTGAGTCGTTGCAGCCTCGGACCCACAATCCTCATATCCGTAGTCAGACGACATTCACTACGCTGTTGAAGATATTTCCAAATATCGAGCACTGACAAAGAATTCTAAATTTCATTTTGTAATGCTAAAAAAAAAGTTAAACTGAAGAGAAAAAAATGTTTTATTTTTCGGAAGATGCCCATTCATGTAT
This sequence comes from Mycogona germanica, assembly GCA_034698785.1. NCBI lineage: Eukaryota > Metazoa > Arthropoda > Diplopoda > Chordeumatida > Chordeumatidae > Mycogona > Mycogona germanica. Next base: position 22,651 of record JAQGBY010001648.1, on the reverse strand, counting down.
GTAGGGGGCATCACCGTCACGGTTCCTCAGCACAAAACCAATTACCACGTGTAGCAGCGAATCGAGGATTCACCTAAACGAGAATAAGCTTATGTGCCGACATGAGAGCGCCCCTGGGACGGTGTCGAAATAAATGAAACAAAGTTTGCTTTATCCGAGGCGCGCGGGGACTTCAGCTCCATCTTTTTGTGAGGCTCTCGCTACGTGAATGTATCGTTACGCCATGAAAATCTATCGCCGCGATATTATTTCTAGCAGAAAATAAATAGGTGGGGGTTAGATCCGGAACACGGACGTCGGTGAGTTATTCGTTTTTATTTTTCGATGTTCGGATCACTATTTATTTTCCTCAGCGGTTTTTCCCCTCCACTACCACCAGCACCACCACCACCTTGGACCACCTTCCTCGAATTTATTTCGAAGATGGCTTTATCGGATGCGATTTATTATATTTTTTTTCGGGAAAAATATATCGCGAGAGGAAAAGTGTTTTAATTCAAGTCCACTTGTAGGTGCTGAAGAGCCGCTTCTCGGAATTCTCTCTGTTGCAAGGATGTGGGCGAGACATTGTAAATCACTATTATTACCGCTCATCATTATCTCATACTGGGTTACGCGTACGGAAACATAAGAAATAATCAATATTCATTCAGGTATTGGGATATACCGATCCGGGTTGGTGTAGAAATGCGGCCATACCATTCATTTTCAACGGGCCATCGTACACGAGGGCCGCAATAATTTTTTCTCAACTTCATCGTCTATTTAGAAAGCCCAATAGTGAGATGAGTGTATGTGGCTTTTGTGGTGTATAGATACCTTTATATGGTGCACACGTATTGCGGTAGAGTTTGTATGTGGGGAGGGGGAGGGGGACTTGGCAGTTTGTACCCCATTTATTTTTTATGCATCTTTCATTGAGGTTGTTGTACAGGGAAGTAAATGAAAACATAGATGCACTGTTTACGATGAAACCCCTTACATTGCCATGAATATTTTAAGGCAGTCTAGACCTGGTGCGACGGGCTTAGGATTTTATGTCAAACGCTATTCATTTTCAGCCTATTCAGCCATGTCGAGACGAATTTTGTCGCCTGTCCTGATAAAAAAACCCAATTCACGTACATGCATGTATATGCGACTAAATCGGTGGTGTTGAAATATCGAATAGAGACATTCACATATAAAATGCCATTTCGTGGCCTGGCTTTTTTATGGTTTCCACACAAAATACTTAAACTGGCTAAAAGTGTGTTTCCTTTGCCCCTATAGGCTCTGTGCACACTCTACTGCAATACTAGCAGTTTATAGGAAGCAAGTCGTTGGATATCAATATGAATTGCGTATTTGTTAAGCTTATTTTCACAATTTTTCTTGCATTTGCAAGCTGCGATAGCAACTTGGTTTAGATCCGTGCTTTAGTTTGCTGCCCCGTGTAACGCAATCACACAACAGTTCTCTGTTTTGCAATTTGCCATTTCGAGAGCAGCAGTAAGTTTTGTAGTGCAGAGAGCTATGATCTTGTATAATAAAACACAGCTTCACGATAATTTGTTAGGAACGCAAAATCACAAAAAGAAATACCAAAATTCCATAAATACAGGTTTTGAAAGAAACCACAGAAAATATTTATTGATGTTCGCACAGGACGATTCAAGACGTCGAAAAATGCAAATTCAATTCAGCTTGAACAGGTCTTACGGATAAGGTCACAAGCCCGTCCAATTACGTCAAGCGCTGAATCCAATGATGCCGACGTCGGACGTGTTTACGGATCGTTTACCTTCGACCGCAAAGTAGCCAGACGAGTTAAATCCTTCCGATTCGCCAAATTATTTAGCCAATTAGTGTCTGCAAGCGGAGAATACGAAATTTTCGTGCGCATATATAGGAGGGGGTGAGGAGGAGGAGTGCCAGACGAAGGTTGAGGCGCACTCGGATAAAATTTGATTATAACCTTCCCCCGCCTCTACTTAATGGTGACCCAAGTATGTCATTTGCTGGCACTTGCCCCTAATCGTTGGCGGAATACTTAAGCAGACCACGCCATCCTTTCCGAACGTCGTTACATAAATATTAGACACAACTGGATGTGAATTTATTTCCCACATGAAGTAGCGATGATTAGCTTTATACATTTGCACGATCAATGACATCTGAATTGGCTAGTTGAATGGAACGGTGCTGATTAGGCCAGATATGTCATATTCGCACTGGAATACTAAAATATGAATCAGAATAATGTATATGGATTCCAATTATGACTGAAATACTTAAAAGAAGGGGGTTTCATTGCCAATTGTTCATTCGTGGATTTTATTCCGAAGGAGATCTCCCAATGCCTTGTATTTTATTTTTGTTTTTTTTAACAAATATTTTCTTGGAAAATAGGTAGTTTTTAAAAATAAATCTAACGCTAACGCAATGCTAAAAAATACAAATCATTCAAAATATATTGATCGATGTGTCGGCACGATTCTTTCCTGACGTTCTTTTTAAATTACTACCAGTCTTTTTTAATTATCATCATGCTGCAAAAATGGAATGTCGAAAATCCAAAAATTAGTTTTCTCCAAACTTTTCAGATAACAAACGCGCATAAAATATTGTGCTTCTCCCTGATATTATTTGATACATACCTGTATATCAGGGAGAAATGAAATGTTCGGATTTTTATGTTTGTACGTATGTTTGTTACTTATGTTTGTAAGTTAATTGAGAACCATTTCCTGATATTTTAATAACGGAAATGGCAGTTTCAAACATTAACTAGTTTTCGAGTGACAACTTTCAATTTTAACTTTATCTTGTGGTCATTTTCTCGGGAGATTCGTAAGGATGAACGCCACGTAATATAGTAAAAGCCTTTGATAAATCTGTACAGTGAGTGTATAGGACCTGGATGTGGCAGATTGCGCTGAATGAATGCACACACACGTATTGCCTTTCATAGAGTTTAAGCTGGGAGAGGGCCGACGTAGCGACGACGCCAAAAACCCAGCTCCCACTGTATCTAACACGTATAATTGGATCATAATTTCCTATTCGTGCGCTGCGTTTCTAATGAGGCAAAGCAGCGTTGCAACTAAATCCTTCCTAACGTACATGATACGCACTTGCCGAGTAATTGGTTTTAATTAATTCGGAAGCGAATAGAGCAACGAAAGGAGAGAAAAAATTGAAACTTTGAAATTATTTTTTTTGCTCGCGTGAAAACTCCAAATAATTTATGACGACATAACTCAATTATTTTTTTCAATAAGCGGCGTTTTCTTTAATAGCCAAAAACGATCCGTAACCCTCTATACTCCAATTCTATGTATACAAACAAGTCTGTATATACCAAAAGAAAATGTTTTCATGGCCGTACACATTGCGTATGCAATCATGCAACACAAACTACGCACCATTACGAGATGACGTTCCCTTTCACTCTTCCATATAAGTCGAACTAAAGCAAGTTTATGTTCATCGCTCTTGATTAGTCGTTTGGATGTTTTCTCAGTTAATGCTCGTCAGAGATATTGTTAAGATCTTCTTCCGCCGTAAAAGAAATAAAGTGTCAAGGTAATTGATACTGTCTCAGTTTGTGAGAGATCTACGCGGGCTTTTAAATTTCTACTATTTTTTATTTAGGATGTTGTGTCTGAAATTTGGTGAAATGGCCATTACCGAGGCGATCAGTAGTAAATGCAATCAGACTTCTCTTCACCGTTTCGATCGAGTTTCAGACCGCCGCGAAACCATTGGTTCATCCTCGGCCCTCGTCGTAGACACATCACGTTACCAGGTGGGGGCCATGTTTTATTTATTTTTCGTGAGTATCTATTTTCGAACGGCAAGCACGTCCTCTCTCCCTTCAACTTTCCTAATGTATCTCTCGTCTTCCCCAAGTTTGAAATAGATTAGAATAAAATAGATCGGGAGTTCTTTCGCTTCCCCACATCGTCCGTACCCAGCGCAGCAGATGCGTTATTGATATTGTAGCGGATTAAATGAATAAGCTTTTTGTTTAGCTTATACTCTGTACTTGATACAATGTTATCCTCCGGATACCTGGCGTCGGACATGTCATGATTTATTGCGAGTTGTTATATTAAGCCTTGAAAATGTAAAGACATCTATGACCAACTACCAATTAAAAGCTGAAACGAAATGGCTTTACGAGAAGGAAGTAGACAACTATCGTTACAACGGTTAAAATGTACTCGATGGTAAATAAATTATTGGCCGATTTGGGTACGATTATTAATATTATTTCTGGTACCGTTAATATAAGTTTGTGACATAGCAATTGGCGATACGTCTGTTGAGGCTTTCCCATAAAAGGAATTCGTAATAATATGGCGGTGAAGTTTACAAACGGAATAAACTATTTTGCTAGCTAAACAAAAACATTTACACTTTTCATTGGCATCGCTTTGACGATATTATATTTAGTTTAGGCAGGATCTCAGGATGATAACGAATGAAAACGAAGTTATTGTTTGTTGTATACAATCTTCCATTTTTTTTATTCGATTTTCCTTTTAAACTCTGTATTTATTTCCGCTGTTTGTTGTCATCTGATAGCATGTTGAGCATTTTCGGAATTTAATTCAACTCTACTGTATATATATAAGAAGGGCTCGTCGAAGGATGGTATTTCTCGCTTGCATGTTTGTCTCGCTCAATTAATTGTTGGCCGCTGCTGCGTCCAATTAGGTCGTTGTAGATGCACACACGTCGAAGCCTTGCCGTCGCAGTCTCAGTTCACTTAATCCGGTGGCCGTACGACCGAAATTGGCTCGGGCCGTTCGAAGATTACAGTTCGTCGGCGTGGCGAGGCCAAAACTGTAGCCGCCATGGCGCAGTGTCAAGTGAGACGAATTGTGACACGGTTATCTTCTGGAGACCTGGCATCTTACACCGTTTGCAGTCACTTTTTCGAAAGAAAAATACCACCTTCATCTGAAACAACAAAATAACTATGTCGTCGCGCTTTGTTGAAACGTAAACATAATTTCATTCATGCAGACATCATTAGAATCTGTAAATCTTGAATGGAAAAAGGGACATGATATTTTTATTTACCTTTTTCCCTCCCAACTGGCGTTTATCCTTTTTAACCCTACAGCGAATGAATGTAAAATTATGGACTCAATCATTTTTAACAATTGTATAATAATGGTCTATTTGATTCCCCCCCATGAGCTGTAGTCAACTGCACTACAGGCGTTCTGTACCCCTAACGGTGCTTAGACACTATACGAGGGGCATATCCAGTACCCCGGGATCGAAATTTTCTAGAACCCGCGCCGGGAATCGAACCCGGGACCGCCGAACCACAGTCAGTCGCAATGGTTAAATGATTGTTGTAGAATTTGTTATGTGATATCAAGAGGAATAGTTCACAAGAAGTAAAAAACGTAAACAAGAGAACCAGTAGGATTGAACTTGGAATCGTCATAAATTAATTGCCGCAATGCACGGGGAATTATATTTTTAATAATTTTTTTTAATACATTTTTTTAAATCTTGATAAAAAAGAACAAGCAAAAAGAAAAAAAGGATTATCTCACTGATATTTGTCACTGATATATATCACTGAATTTGTTTTTTAAAGTTACTTTGAATAACTGGAAAAATACGATATTAAATTTTCGTTTAGTTATCACATGAGTTGAATTGAAAAATTAAAATTAAATTCAACCAACTAGTTTAGGTACATGTTCTTCGGAGGATAAATGTAAGTCTGGTCGTGGCCTGGCCACATTGCAAGATTAGCTTCGCAATTCTCTGTTGGCGCACAAGGGCTTTTAATTTGTTGCTCTCCTCTAATGCAGGCCGCATGCAATTCGACAAGTAATGTCTTATCCGCGACGCTGTTGCCAGCAAATGTTCACTTGTGCTACTACGACTTGGTAAATCGATATCACACACTTGATCGGCAAAGTATATGGACGACAAATCAACCGTGATGCCTCCTTCCAACACACTCGCTCTCGTGATAGCCAACCGATATTGGCATGTTGGGTGGGCGACGTCTGCCATATTGTTTACGATTTAATCGATTTTTAAAGTCGACGTCTTGTGGGGGGGTGCGCGTTTCTGCTGACGAATGCACTTGCCGATTCAGATACTGAAGATGACAGTTGGGGGTTCGGGGCTACTTTTATTGAAATAATCTTTGTAAAGATCGATCTGGACCTAGTTAAACGAGTGTCGAATCCACATCATTAGTTTCGTTCTGGTTGTTCACCCTGGAATTATTAAATACAAGAAACCACCGTTTTTCGGAGTACACCGGACTTGAGAAAATCGTTAATCTAAAGCTAATTAGTATGCAATTCCCAAATTTTTCAAGATAGCGAAGTCTCCGTTGTTTATCAAAACTCGAGAGGTGTCTAGTGGTAAAGAGATAGCGCGTTCGCCTCAAAAACCCGTGATCGCTGTTTCGATTCCGGCCGACACCTTCGGAATTTTTCGGGCGAGAGAAATTCCTTAAAACGCACCTTAAATTCTTTCGGAATAGAAGTAAAAGAAACCCATTTCCTAGGACAGCCTAGGTTAGGCAAAAATTTCCAGGTCGCCTTCTGGGGGTTTTACGAAATTAAATCACTGGTAAACCCCCTTAACAAATATTTTTTTAATCGAAACTCGGATTACAGAAGCATGCCTGTTTCTTTTTCTGAGAAAATGCGCCCCCTTGTGTCCGTAAAGTTGCGATCACTGCTGTTCGCCGTATATATATACTGACACGGGGAATCGGGCAATTTGATTGCAAATGTCCCCCGCCGCGCAGCTAACACATGCATCCGATCGATCGATAGCCTGGCGCTGCTGTTTGGTTCAGAGTTTGATAGGGGGAATGGAGATGGCCGTTGCTACTACGGTTGTGTCCAACGGATGAGTTGGGCTTGTTCCACTGATGCTCTTTACCAGTTTACATGACCGATACGCGCTTCTTTGAACCGCATTAGCCACGCTTGTTTGCCATTGTTTGCCATCCACTGCACACCACTCTCTTGGCATCCCATTTGGCTTCCTTTGTGTTTAGATACGGACAAGGAGACTTAAGGAACGAGTCGGTGAGGGGGAAAAAACTGTTTATTCCCAGGCCGCTAGTGGTAATGATTTTCTCGAAATTCCGTTATAAACGTGACTTACTTATAAACCGAGAACGCGCTACCTTTAAGTTGTATTAATAAAACTACCAGCTTTTTAAAATGAAATATATTTTCCGTGAATTTCCGTCTAGCTTATTTTTTGTCTAAAAAATATAAGAAGATAAATTAGATTACTATGAAATGCGTCCACATCACAAACAACCAAAGTAATAATACATTTCTGAAATATGCAAAACAAGATTTATTTGGACATCTAAAACTATTTAATGACTCTTAAATATTTCAGCATACTAGATATTAAATGTTTCTTGCAATTCAAGATATATTGTATTACAAGATTTTTTATAACCACATTTTGATGATCTCAAATTCATTTTCCTAGTATTCGTATTAAAATGATGTCGCTATACAACATACCTATTGAAATCGTGAAATTGATAGGCATCTAGAAGAAGGTAATCTCTTTTTATAACCAACTTATCCAAATCCAATCGAGTTTAAGACTCCGTGCATTTAGCGAGTAATAACAGTTCCACATGCTGTAGTGTGTGTGTGCACTCATGCATGTAACGATTTATCGTCGAAACGCGATCTGCGTTCAAATCTGCGAAATCCCAAGCGTCTTCGCCAATCGTATAAATTTAGGCGATTGTTACTTTCGTCATGATTGCGGCCTGTCTGCCGTGTACCTGTATAGACGGTGAAGGATTTGCTCGAAAATAATGACGCTGTCCCTTAATTCAATCCGACAAGGCCAGGACCAATTCCGATGCAATAACACGAACATTTGTTGGACTTTGACAGGCAATTATAATTTCTAGATGTGTCTACTGGGACACGAATAACTTTTCCGCTTTGCACGTCTCCGGAAAGTCAATTGAAAATTGCGAGCGAAGAAATACAGCCCTATTGTTGCATTGCTATCAACAATATCGAACGCTTTTGAAAAATATTTTCTCCTATTACAAATAATTTAACCTCACAAAATAATTTAAATAATTTAAAAAATGATCGCAGATTTCCCCACATATCCAATTACTATATCTGAAAACAATAAATGTTTTTAAGGAGAATTGCTCAATTGCTGTACACAGCTATTTTCAATTACGGTAGCCATTTTGTTCTACATGTAATTAGTCAACTCCTATTTCCATCAACTCGTTGGTGTGTTCCTGTCCTCGCAATTTCGTTTCTGGTTGTCAAATAAAGACTCCAAGCTCAAGCGTCGCACAATTTTTATTTTTTTCATTTCAGATTTATGATGCATTATTGCGCTCTACGGCGGCGAACGCAAATCTAGAAGAATACGGGCCTGGAGCTATTTTTTTGTTCAACAAATTCCCTGGCAAATGAATAACAGCACACCGCATAACTTGTGCACGCTACATTTCCATGTTGCGTGAATTGAATTTTTTTGTGCCCATCTGCTAAAGTTATAACAACGGCCGTACTCGGGACTTTGTCATTTTTCTCATAACTTTCACGCGAGATTTCGCTAGAGTGGAACCGGTTTTTCGGGGGCCCCGTGTATTGTCTCGAGCATATCGGCGTCTAGTCGCGTTCAGCCATTGCTCGTACGCCTTTTCCCCCGCTCGAGTATTTGAATTTATACTCCACCCGTTTCACTTCATCCATAAATGTAGCAAAACCAGAAACACGCAGCGCCACCGAAAATTTTCACTTGCACGCCCCATACGCGAGTCTACATCGTCCTGAGACATCGCGCCCACTACTGCATGTCTTAAACGAAGCATGTATATTACATGTATATTAAAGAAGTCAACTGTGTAGCCTTATGGTAAACGCTGAAATATATCGCATGATTAAACAGATGCTGCAAACTCTGATGTGCCTAGACGCAGCACTGACAAATACAAGTACAAGTACAAATACGTATAAAGGAGAGGACGATCGAAGTTCCGGTTTCTGAGCCCTGAAGACAACGTTTATGGGACTCTGGGCATTAAGCGGTCCCAAATGCCGGATCAAACGCCAAACAACGTTAAAAATAGGTTTGCAATCGCTTACAACACTGAAGTTATGCCGGACTGTTCGCATTCACTTTTCCAGAGGCAAGAAACAATGCTACCTTTATTTTCAAACACTGGGGAAGCTGCATTCGTTTTCAATTTCGCTCATGAAAGCTTCCTCCATGAGTACCGAAAAAAGTACGCTGGTTCCCGAATCCGCTCAATCCAATAACAATTTTAATAAGCGAATTAATGAAATTCTCAAGCCGAATCATTGAATTAGGAAATTATCTTCAATGAACCACAACAGTTCGAATTGAATTTTTTGTGTTGCGTCCTAACCATGGCAAAAAGCTAACTCATGGCAAACGCCATGAGTTTCCGGATGACAAGTTTTTATCGAGATAACCGACTGAACTTGTTCTTCATTGTAGATGTTGGACTTGAAATTCGTCTTACAGTGGTACTTCTGGTTTGTTCAACATCTAGTCGGACATATACGTCAATTTTTGTAATACCTCGACAAGCCCAAAATAGAACAGTTTGATTTAGGCTCTGGTCTCAACAAGATGTGAACAGCTAAGATGGTGTGCAACTATTTCTGAGACGTTCGGTGCTCACGCCCGCCACCACTACATACTGTCGTTGCAGCGATGGCATTTTACATACTTGAACATTACTAGCATTTTCTCGATTTTTTCTTCGCCCCTTCTTCGTCGCTAGCCATCTTCATGGACCCCTTGTGGCCATCCGAACATGTGCGAGCGACACTCCTGTTATTGTTACGGGGCGCGCCGGCGTTCAAAAATTTCCGAGTGCAAGCGACAGCTTTTTACGGTCTCTTGAATAGATTAACAACTCGTGCTCCAACGCCTGTTTCCACGTCCTTCTTTTCGATTCCAGAAAACCGCTTTGTAGTAGTTGACATGCGTGTGTGGCTAAGGCCTTTTTCGTCAAATTATACACTAGGCTCAGCGTATGGTTTTGTCGTGCCTGTTGATTGGATGATGGCAAATCGCGTTGACTTTTGTTTCAACCTTTTCGCTCACCTTGTCCTTCTACTTTGACACGATGTTTCCTTATCCGTGGGCATTTTCAATCGACGCGAAGTTGACAAAGAAAATACTACGCGTTGACGCATCGTACTGAACCAAAATTGGTATTTAATGAAGAATTTTATGACTCACTGTAAAATGTAATTTCTTTTTTTCTAAATATTTTGCTCTCGTCAATCAGTCAATATTCAAGACTCTCGGATCTTTTTATAATCCCTGGTTTAAGATATGCTGGTGAAATCTTGATCTACACTGGAAGATCGTAGGAGGGAGATCAGTTTAAGGTTGATGGTCAGAATTCTGAAGGGGATTGTGATGTTGATATCGGGGAAATTATGTGCCCAGCTCCTAATAGAATTAGAAGGGGCCACACTAGAATGGTGAACGAGCTTCAATGTACATCTGCGTCATATTTTAATTCCTATTTCCCTAGAGTATGTACAGTGGAATGGTTTGACAGAGCCTCAAATCCAGAGCCTTTTAAAATAAATCCATTTCTGTCCCTAACTGATCTTTGGACCCCCGCCATAGGCCCCTCTCTTGGGGGCTGCTTGCGGGTAACATTTGTAATTGTAATCGATAATATTGCACCAGCGTTTAAACCGATGCTCTTTAATGATGCATCAGGGGTCCTGAAACATATTATCCAAGTTATTCTTTTTACACACTTCTAAAATATAATCTTAGGAGAAAATTAATTCTATCAGATTACGTTTTAAAACAATTTTCCAAGGCACAGTAAAGCCAACATTATCGCGTCCAAGTCTAGTGGACTTCATGGGTCGTAAACTCGTTGGTTCTGTTCCATTTCGGTTCACCAATCCGATAATATTCACTGATTGTATATAAGGTACGAGTACAAGATTAGTCGCGGAACGCGATTTAAAAAAATGAAATAAGTAAAATGAATGCAACCCTTTTACTATTGTGAGGTGAAAGATCAGGTCGTCTAGCAAATTTCGAAAAGAAAAAGAAGGCAACCATCAGATGACATTTGACTTTTTCACATTGTCGCTTTTTGTGTGCACGCCCGAGATCGAATTTACCCCGCTCTAATAAATCTCGATAACTGTTCGCATTTTTGTGGAGACCGATCGGAAACACAAGCTGCCGATATAGCCGACGTATTTTTTTTTCCCAACGCCACACGCTCACGTACAGCTGGCATATCGCGGTACTACTACAATGTTTATTGTCCGGGTGTAGGCTTACCCCCGTCACCAGCGAAATGTATTGGCGAACTAACTCAATAAAAGGAGGTTGGATCTTCATGGACAATAGAATGTTTTGTTGACTAAGTGAAATGTATTATTCCATTGATGTTGTCAACTATCGTGAAACTTGCATGCGCGCGCTCATACATACAGTACATACAGCAGATTTATACATGTTCGGTCTGTATAAGAAATCATCGAGATAAGAGTTGAATAGATACATTCGCCCCCGATGTGTGTGTTTTTTTCTTCATCGCTTCGACTCTTCCCTCTTCCTTTTTGGGTGTGTGCTTCGCCAGTCGATCACGGTATTGCTACGATAAAAATCAGTTGCAAAGAAAAATCTGACGCTCGCTCCATATAGTCAATATTCCGGAGTATTAACGAAAGAAACTAAGCGTAAGCTAGTTTGAAGTATGACACCGACTCGATCGTACAAGGCCCTCAAGAATTTGAGGACAACATTTCCTTTATATGAACATCTAGCTAGCTAAATTCTCTATTTTTCAATATTCCCCCATCGTCAAAATAAATTAATCGCCATTGCCAGTATATTCGACTTGCGCTTCCGAAAATGTATGTAAATCTCTTGACATCAATGTTTGTACGAACCATCGACGATATGCTTTTAGTATTCAAGTTGTGTTGTTATGTTGAAGTGACTATCGCATGCGTGCAATTCAAAACTATGTTTACGGTTTCATTTTTATATTTGGCAATTATTGGATTTATTGGATATTAGTGTGGTCGCCGTTATCCTACGTTTTTGGAGAGAACCTCTACGTTGACGTAACGGATAACGCATCATTATCTATAGATCTGAAAAAGAAAATTTCCTCCGGATATCAAGTATCAAATGCGCGAGTGCCTGATGTTGCTGGCGCCCAATTTTTGCCGTAGGGTTTTCCAGACTGCCTACCATGTAGTTAGGAAGTAAATGGTCCATTTTTCTTCTTCGTATGTGTGTGTGTGTGTGTATCTTGTCCTCGGTTCTATAGGAAAAAAATATATATGGGACGGCGCCTATAGTGAGGCACCGGTGGTAGCTACTGCCTCTGCCGTCGGACATTTTCTTTCATTGTTCGCAGTGTCGCCAAAGCCCTTTCTTATAGCTCCAATAGTTGTTCTAATGATTCTTTTTCCTATTTCATCGCATCATGGCCGCAAGTTTTGTGAAAGTGCCAGTATTTTCGTCTCCCCCTCCCTCTCTCTGTCTTTTTCTGCGTCTCTCCAATTCTCGTCACCAATCTTCGCCTAAGAGGGAGAAGCCTAGAAGGGGAGGTGGTGGTGGTGGGTATTGCCACCCCTTCTCCATTTATTCGTTTTTTCTCTTTTATTCCTATCCTCCGTCTTTCTGTTCCACTCGGCGCCTCACACCCTACCCACCACCATCACCACCACCCCAACTGTCCTCTTTTTTGTTGTTGTTTTGCTGGTGTGCTCGCGTCGTGCGCTCATTCGTTTCTGCGGTCGTGTTTATTTCTCGGTCTCTGACGGTCATCTCGCGCTTTGTCACTCACTTATCTGTGTTTTCGGTTTGCCGCATAGATGAGAGAGAAAATAAGCCCAGCGACAGTGACCCCTGGTGGTGCGGCGACGAACTCCATACGGTCGCGATCGTAATTGACGACACACTCCAATTAGTGTGCTCTCTACGCGTGTCACCAAATGATCGGAATTGGTTCGAAATTGAATGTACTCAATCAAAAAATAGATGAGAAGCTCGGCAAATAAATAAAATTAATTAATTCGCAGTCGCGTTTGGTGTTTTGGTACGTTATTCAAAATACTACTGATACTACCTGTAATTTTATAAATTGGGTGATATGAAGCTCGAGACTTAATTAGGAATTAATTACCTATGAACCCTACATGGTGAGGATCCCAAACGGAGCTACAGTATTCAAGAAAAGGTCTGACCAAAGAAAAATAGGCCACTGAAACCCTTCAAAACACTTTGAACAAACCTAAGCATAGCATTCGCTACACCAGTCATCTTTTGTATTTGGTTTTTCCATGATAGTTTAGGAGTCAATTGCAGCCTTGTACTGTTGAACAACCGTAAAAGGCTCCCCAGATAGATTCTATACATACAGAGGGATTCCTCGATCAAAAAGCAGCTGGCACTTCTCACACCAAGTAGTTATAGTATTTAAATCTGTTGGTATTATTGGATTATTTTTATGTTTTATATCTATTTTTATATTATTGGTTGTCCCATTGAAGTGCCATTAACCATCCTTCACCTTCATTTAAACGTCGATATTTATCTTGCTGATTTAATTAAACTTAGGCCGTCGTTGGAAATGCGCCTTTCTTGATGGCGCACCAAATTTACGTGAGCATAGATAGAGCATAGGAAGTAAACATATATACATGTATAGAATATATTAATCTATACAGATCTTTCCGTCCATTTTATGTCATCTAGGGACCGAGGATTCGCTTACCTTGCCGCAGATCATCATCACGTCTTCGCTCGCATGTATTCCCTCTCGCCTCCTCCACACCTCTCCACCAGACATATCCAGCGTGCGCCTCTCGGTCCACAGATCCTGTCACCACATGTACCTATTGCCCAGACGCAGGGTCTACCATGTCTCTATTGATTCGTATAGCGTGTCATAGGGGCTCTGACATTGCATAACCGATTCAGATGTCGCTAGTTCTAATGTGCCAGGAAATTACTTGGCATGCGCCGCGGCGCAATTCGATTAGATATAAAACTATAGACACACTGGCCTTCTGACACACGCCACGTACGCTGTCTCCGATAATCCCCCATTGAGACGATTCAATTTCATTGCGACGAGAATCGATTGTTCTACCGTTATTTTGCTCCAGGCAGGTAACCCACTTACTGGATACTATTTGCATCCTGGTTTGATTGTTGCTCAATACAAAAAATGCGTTAGATATTGGAACAGTACTCAAATAAGTGTATGTTTAAATTTCTAGATACTAACTTAAACTCTAATCTAAACTCTAAACAGTAAATTAAACTCTAAATTAAATGTTAATGATTTGGTTAGTTTAATTTAAATTAGTGCATCCCCCATTCGCGTTGTCGCGATGTCGGCACTCTTCTGAGGCTCTTGTGCGTGTAGCATTATCCGAATTAAATGAAGCGCTTTAATCGGTGTTTTTTTTAGCTCAGTGGTTCGAAAAAGTAAATACTGTAACTGTCAAGCATATTTACTTATGCATGGTCGATTTGGAGGGAGTGTGGGTGATGGTGGGTGGATGGGTATGATGTAGTTTCAGCCTTGTGATGCGATTTGACTAATGGAAGGTTCTGCATTTTATCAATAGTCCATGTTTAGGGCGTCAAATCATATATAATAATATGAGACGGGTGCTGATAAATATTTAATAAAAATCAGAATTTGGAGAACAAGTGTATTTAAAAAATTTTATAGCGAACATTTATCAATTTATAAATTCACGAGCATATCAATTTCAATTGGAATATATAATCGTTGGGCCGCACCAAATTCATTCCCATTCCATTTATTGATCTCAGCCATTGGCTTGGTTCTAGCTGTGATTGCCACCAACAGGCAAATTTGACGCCAGTTTAAATTTATAAACTGGCTCATATTATTGTCACTTAGAATAGAGTTCAGCAGCGTTGACATTTAATGAAATTGGTTACGCGCGGGAATCGGAATAAAGACCGGCACATTTATTATCGCATTAACGAGATTCGCTGATGTGCAGAAAAATTCGGGACGTCATTTTAATTTAAAAATGGAACAGATTGACGTTTGCGAACATAAAACCCATACAAATTGACTATAATTGTCATTGTTTACGTTTTATATTGCCGTGAACCGACTCTGAATGCATGCATGTCGAGGGCAACAAAAGTAATTACACCAATTTCCTGGCTGACGCCAGATCTGAAGGAGCGATGGGGACGCCTTTTTAATTACTCCGTGTGTACTCGTTTTAGTCTCGGTAAACATTCGCTAATTTCAAAACAAAGAGCGTACCAAAACGCCTGCCATCTCTCTCTGTGTGTGTGTATATATATATGTAGCTTGGTGGGATTGTAAAATTTCT
The DNA here is from genome assembly GCA_034698785.1 of Mycogona germanica. Taxonomy (NCBI): domain Eukaryota; kingdom Metazoa; phylum Arthropoda; class Diplopoda; order Chordeumatida; family Chordeumatidae; genus Mycogona; species Mycogona germanica. The sequence continues at coordinate 7,238 of JAQGBY010001648.1, read as the reverse complement.
GTTTTAGCGTCCAAAACAATTTCCGTCGAGTGGTTGCCCTCGTCCATTGGTGCTCGTAACTTGTTCTCAGCCGTCGCAATTCAAATTGGCAAGTCACAAATACGGCTACTGGTAAAATCGGGGTTCTGTGGTGTGTGTGTGTGGGTGAGTGAGCGTACAATTTTTATTACGCTTTAGCCTAGCCTAATGTCGACGTTAATGACTCGCCCTACTTTGCGTGAGCATTATTGGCGAAATTAAAACCCCGCCACGGAATTCAGCCAATCGGGTCAAAGTAGTCTTTCCATTCCCTTATCAAAGAAAGGGGGAAAAAATCATTCCCATAGAAAAAGAACAAAAATGTGCATGACAAAACATGTCGACTACCATATTTATCGTTCTATCAGCCGCGGTTCATGGGGTGCATCATCAGTGGCACATGCTCTGCAACACTGTCTTTTGGTAGTATTTCATTTAGGGGCTTAGAAAAACCTCGATTGCTGAGAAGAAGGCGGTGGAAATCTCAGACTCGCAAGCTGTGGGTTCGAATTCTGACTTCCTGGGATAGCACCCTGGTTTTTACGGAAATGGACAATCCTTGTGCCTCATTGACTATGTGCCCAGTGGGCTGGGAATTGGTGCGGATTTTTCCAATACGCCCTGAATTTCCCATTGAATTATAAAACATCAACATCTTTCATTTATGGGGAAAGCAATTGATACATTGAAAGTCTTGTGACTCTATCGACAAATTATCTATATTTGGTGAAAACATAATTAGAGCGACGACGGGTAAATGGTAGCGACAAGAAACGACTGACTAGGTATCACACTGCACCCCTCGACGTTGATCTAAATTAAATTTGTGCCCATGCAGATTAGTGAAGATGTCGTTGCTCACAATTTCAAGCATCATTGCGTTTTTAGCTACTAGTGTCTCTAGTGGCATGATTCAATCGAAATGTCGAATTGAGAGAGGAGCGCGAACAGCAAGCAACAAAGCACTTCAAGCTCCATCTATATTTTACTCGTCGATGGAATCCGTTGTTTCCCCATCTCCCATCTTTATATATTTTTTTCCCTTTCGCTCCTGACAAGAGACGCCGTGACTGAAATTAAAATAGTTTTCGGCAATGGAGCCGCAATAACAGAGTTAATGGCTTCTACTAGAGCTGATTTTAATTGCCGCCACTGAGAAGAAGTAAAAGATGAAGCAAAAAAAAAAGTATTTGGTTTCCTTTTTGGCTTTGATCGGGATTGGCGGTTCACGGAAACGCCGAACACATTCTTTCGTCTTAATTATATAAAAAATGGGAGATGCGGATGGGGGTTATTGGAACGAGCCGACGAAGATGCTGCTGGTTGGCGGATTCGAACGGAGCAAATTGCTGTAGAATTTCTGATGTCTTCATCACTCGATGCCGTGTTGTGTTTGGTCTTGTGGATCCTCAGCCCACATTACGATGTTGTAGATCATTAGCGGCTGGTGTTTTTTACTTGTGTAGTTCATTGTTGGTGCGTCAAACCTCGTTTCTAGAGACGTGCGCTGCGCCTCTTTGTCTGATGTTAAACAATTAATTTAATTATCATTTAGTCCGCATTCATTTGGTGGGCATGTCTCACCCGTCAACGAAGCTCTTATAGTGTTGCGACTGAATAATGAAAACGTATGTCGAAAAAATTAATATTCTACCTTCACGAGTGGTTAACCACATCAATTTTGATAATTTATTTATTCGTGGCAAAGTTTCCGTTTGAAAATTGAACGTAATTACCGGATACAAATTCGGAGTCTCTAACATCTCCACCATTAGTTACGTGACCTCATGTCATGCCATTGAGTTTATACGTGCCAAATTAATGTATTACATGTGTCTGCACACGTAAATCCACTGAATTGTAACGATCACGTTAACATATGGTCGTAATTCGACTCCCTTTTCTTTGCTGTATCTTATTGCCTAATTTTTATTATTGTAGTTTAGCTATTTGTACGACTCTAATTTTTATTGGCCAACGCGCAGCACATCTAAATTAATTTATTTTCCCCGCCAAATCGTGTGTTAGAAAATGGAGCCGACAATTGTCTAAATTCTCGCTACTTAACAAAAAAAAAAAAGAAAACCGGAGTACGTTACATGTAGTGAATTATCAGAGCTTCTCGCTACTTTACATGTGTGTTAGTGTTTTCTTAGGCGGCACGTGCGTTTTTTACGATTATTGCGTGTGTAGAATTTTGTGAGGTCGAAAGCTGCCAAGGCAGTCGCATCCATATGGCCCTAATGTTCCGATAAATTTGAGCGGGACATTCCGCGACGCTCTCACCCCCTTCCTTTTTCCATGTGCGACTCGGCTCCAGGCCATTATTCCACGCATCCAGTGTCTTGTCTCCGCCAGTTCCATTACGGACACGTGCTACACGAATCCCAGTTCCCCGTTTGTCGGTGCATCACTAGACTTAGTTTCTCTCCCCCCCACCACCCCACCCCACCTTCAAACCTACCCCCACCCCTCCACCTAGTCCTCACCTCATTCTCTGGTTCCGTTTGTGTGTGTGTGTCTCCCCCTAGCCTCACCGACCGTTTTCAATGTTTAAATTTGCATCTGCATATTTAGACGCGTATTACCAGAATGCTAATTTAGCCATGAAAATGCGCGGCTTTAGGGCAAGGTAATTAAATGGTCCTGTGTGTGTGTGTATGTAGGCGGGTGAGCTATCAAATGTGCGACTACATTGTGGCTGATGCTTGGCTTCAGAATTACTCGTATTTTGACTACGGGAAGCATTGCTCATTTCGTGTGCAGTGTCTGTTGACAATTTTTATCTGTACTATATTATTTTAATGAGTTCAAGGAAATGCAATAGAAATAGACAATCATAACTTGTATTTATTGTGACACTTAACTTTAATTTGTTTAGACTATAATTGGTACAAAATTCGTTTTTTCCCCCTTTTTGTGTACCCCATTTAAATAATCAATATCTTTTTGCGGATGCGCATACCATTAACTATATTCGTACCAGTACATGTAAGTAACTGCGCGCAATGTGTACCCAGTTGTGTGCTATGTTAATGATGTCTGATGTGTTCAACCAGAAAGCCCTATTTTAATATTTTTTTTTTGTGAAACAGACCAAGAAGAAAAATGTCATTTTTCCATTACGCCCCAGTACGAGAAATATGGGCTTTTAGCTCCATGAGCAAACACATCATATTTTTAATATTCATCTCGTAGGGGCTGATGCCGCAGCCTATTTTTCTTTTGTACATGTATATAAAGAAAGCCACATTAGTAACTGTTGTGTTTCTACGTGCAAATATTCATAGCCCAATGACATACATGATCCACATCGAGAGATGGGTGGATCAAAAAGTTCTGGCACTTTTAAGTTTGGTGACGTAGGATAACTGCAGCTATTGGGTGTGAAAAGGAACATGCGCTTTTCGCATGCCATCATTTAACACATAAGACCATCTTAGTGATTTCATCTAAGCTCAATCAGTCTCACAATTAAATATATTTTAAATAAATCTTATATTAAACTTTATTCAAGCAAACATAATATTTAATGTTCTAAACTTGTTCCAAAATTTGATATCACATTCACTGTATTAAATAAGAAATAGAATAATGATATTCAATAAGAAAATCTTGTAATACAGTTAAGTTTTATGGGAATTTATTTCTCATTGACAGATATTTGTTCTCAAAACTTTTTGATGCTACCAAGTTCAGCCTCGTCGTGAGTGCCAAACTCGAAATGCGTTAACGCATCTTGCAGCTGGATATTTGTCATTCCCGTTAGGATTGATGATATTGTCGGTGCTCCTTCGAACCAAACGGTAAACGGCATATGGAAAAAGATGGGCGAAAAATTAATTGAAAAAATAGACGCGAGGGGCTTTATATACAAACATCCCATACGACGTGCAGCCTTGCACTCGAGAAGAAAAAAACCGGAATGCAAATACTGTAGAAGTGGAAAAATGCGCGAGCAAAATTTCCACCTTTGTATGAAGTAATTTCAAATTGCATTCGCATCATTACGTCCTTAAGAGCATTTTGGAAGCCAAAATTTTGGCATCGTCTAATGCGCAATGATGTTGCCCTAGGAATTTCTTGACGCGTCTTCTGTAGAGTCGACAATGGATTTGAATCTTAAATCCATATGAGACTCTTCTGGCGCTCCACTAGAGCATTCGAACAGAGAAGCACCCTGTACGAATTGTAGACGGGCTGTTAATTGAATTCAACATGGATTCGAGCTGGCAACATTGATATTAAATTTAGATTCCGAAATACAAGTTTCTTTAATCTAGTTCTAGTATATAGTAGTAGTTAGGACCTTTAATCCTAAATCGCTCATCCAAAATCAACCGCAATTGATTTAAAATACATTAACATTCTATCCCGAATCTATACATTAGTTTTATCCGAGTATATCTAGTTTAATAGCCCCATTGGCTTCTGATTGTACATGTACATATTAATATTCCATCCTCTACACACTGGCGGTGGCAAATTAGATGCCATTATCTCGCGAATACAAATTTATAAATTGTTTAGCTCTCTTGTTCTCGGGTAGCATTTTAATTACAAAGACTAGAGCGAGCCGTAGTCGGTTGACGTTGAGCGAGGCCGTTGGAGGCTGCATCTTTCCAACACGCGGAGAGACCCTTATCTGCCTTCTTTTGTGCCCATTTCTACCGGATTACTGCAACAGATATAATTGGCATTAGCATTACAAATAAGTTGACGATCGCCGTAAGGATAACGTGTGAACGGCGCATTCGAAGACAAGAAATGTGGACTGCTCTCACGAAATTACACTGTACTACTTTATCAAGCATTTTGCGTGACGACCGCATTTTCAATGCACCCACACATTACCATATTAATTTGTTTGAAATCAGAACGGATAAAGCTGAGACCACATTTATGTATACTACATTCTCGTAAAACTTTGTATGCTTCTTTTCAAACCCTGTTCAAAAATCATATATCAAAAGACGCTCTCAAAAATAGATTAATCAATTTTATAATTTTAAAATAATTTGAAGAAATACAGATTTACCTGTATATGTAACACATAATAATATGAGTTAAATAAATAAAAACATATTTTAAGTACTGTATAGTACTGTAAGTAAGTAAAATTGTTCAACTCGTCGTAGACCAGTTGATTTAGCGACTGACTGTGGTTCGGCGGTCCCGGGTTCGATTCCCGTCGCGGGCTCTCGAAAATTTCAATCCCGGGGTACTGGTAGTTCCACTTGCATTGTACCTAAGCACCATGAGGGGGACGTGACGCCTGTAGTGCAGTTGATTACAGTTGATTGGTTAAAAAAAAATAATAAGTGTTCGATGATTGATTGCTTCATAGTTCATCCACTCATTATGATTCCAAATGCTATGTAATATCCAAAAGTTGAATATTTTTTTAGATTGTTGACAGATTCAAATGCAATATGTGCAACGGTAATAGTGTCGCTGTAGTCAACTGTCGTTCGTCGATCGCATCAAGGGGTCGGCTATTCGCCCCCGTCGTTTAACGGCGGACAAAACCCGCGCGTCCTGGCGAGACTCAGCGGTGCTCTCTGGTGTCGTCTCGAGATTCCCCTCCAAACCCTCTTCGTGTTTCTCCTTTTCTTTCTCGCTGCTCGGCGTTCCGTCGACCCCGGCACGATGGCTCCGGGCGGCCTCTGATCCGTCAAAGAGATTCATTAGGCACCCGGTCCCCGGGATTCGTCTGACTGGCTGCTGAACTCGGCGATGACCCTCACATTGTTATTGGCCAGTGGCAGCGATCACGTATGTCCGCAACGTGCGCGTGCTTCCCCTCACCCCTTGTTTCACTGACCTCCCGAGACCACTGGTCAAACGAAAATAAAAATAGTACACAGTAAAAAATCGTCTCAAGATTCTGAGGGCATGATGTTTCAACTAATAATAACGACTTTTATTCATGATAAACGTCTAAGGCGCAGGTGATTGAACACCTCAAGATGTAGAAACAATCTTAAATGATATTAAAACGGGTACTTGCTCTTAAAATATTTTGAAAATGTCGTGAAAAAAATCGTTTTAAGATTCTGGGGGCAATTAAAATATTAATTTCAAGATGTAGAAACAATCGTTTGAAGATTCTGGGGGCAATTAAAATAATAATTTCAAGACGAAGAAACAATCTTAAATGATATTAAAACGGGTACTTGCTCTCAAAAAATCTTGAAAATGTATTTTTGTGTTTACACAATCTCGACTGTTTGCGTAAGTAGTCAAATACAGGCAATTGCGAAAGAGTATTTAACAATTACCAAATATACCTTAATAATGGTAACATTTCTTAGGGTTCGGCACTCAGTTCATATTCGGCGCAGTCCAGGACTTGACATGTCCTAAGAAGTGCACAATACAGTTTCAAAAATGTAAGTAACTGAAAGACAATATCCCATATTCCTTTGGTCCCCATAGGGAAACCCCAAAAGGAAAACGTATTGTTTGGTTGATTGATACCTTACTGAAAACGTTTACGTTCCTTCATTGGTGGGTAGTTCGCTTTCACTGTTCTGTACGCGAGTGAATGTCGAATGGGGACGTCGTGTCTCAGGAGGACGCGAAACCCCTTCGTCGTTTTACGTGCATGCACTATACTCTATTGGTCTATGGCGCCCCTCGTGGACCAACTCTAAAGTGACGCAGTGCAGGCGCAGAGTGGAAATCGCCAACGATCGCATTTGAATTTCACGTCTCTCTCTCTCTCTATCTATCTCTCATCTCCCCTCCCCCGTTCCTCCCTCGTTTGCGTTGCCGTTCGCGGTCGATAAAGTTTGACCACAGTAGACCCACCAGCGGTCTCCGTGGCGTTGCTTGGGAATTGTGTTGTAACCGTGGCAAAAGCTGCATAACTAAATAAACGATGCTAATTCGCATTTCGAACACCCACGGGCATATCCAGAATATATCTCCTAGTATATAATCCATGAATTGCCTTGCTTAGAGGGATTCATGCAAATTGAAAGAAAATACGAACAGTGCAGTACGTCTGACGGAATGTGTTGGCAAACACAGATATTTTCAGTTGACTACGTCAATTAGTATAAAATTGTATAATTAGTGTGACCAATAACTATTTTGATTGGTTTGATAGCGCAGTTGGTTTAGCGACGGACTGTGGTACGGCGGTCCCGGGTTCGATTCCCGGCGCGGGCTCTCGATTATTCGAACCCGGGGTACTGGTGAAAATGTGCCTCTCA
>JAQGBY010001647.1:0-27899 GCA_034698785.1 Mycogona germanica | reverse complement strand
CTTAATCTAACCATAGTATTAAATACTCATCGTTTATACAATGAAAAATATATACATTATTGGTCAGAATTAAATGGATAATTTTAAACATGATAAAAAAATATAAATTAAGACTGGTAAGAATTATAAGAACTTTGGTAAACTTAATAAAATAAATTTAAAATTAGATAAATAATTTCAAATGAAAACTCGTTAAAAAAAATAAGTTATTTTGTTACAACTGGATCAAGGTTATACGAATGTCATCAGTTGTCCATATAGTGTGACAAGCACTTTGAGTGCAGTTTTTGGTCCTTGTCTGCCGAAGGTTCAACTGAAATTATATGGTGAGTGATATTTGACTTATTCAGTCCGTTTTCTGGGATCTCGACGCTTTGCTGTTAAGTGGGCTAATGACCGATGGCTTGCGGCAATTGAGTGCCGCCGTGTTTGGCGTCTAAAGAATTAACCTACTATTTTCCATATTCCACCAAAGACATACCCCTCCCCCCCTATAATTTTGTTTTGACTAGATACTTTTTGAGGTTCCCCAGCATGTTCTAAAACGCCGCCAGGAGGCGATCTGGTAATGTTGCCTAGCCCATGTTTAGTGTAGGCTACCTAGGTGTGGATCTACGTGTACCCGATATCATACAGGCACTGTTCCATTATGAAGGAAGGCTTTCTCGCCCGAAAAAATTCAATGGGCTCGCGATCACAGTTATTCGACACTAACTATTATGCCACACGCTGTTTACGTAAGTTTTTAATCACTGATTAAGGAATCTGTATTTTCACGGTTACATAATTTCAAGTCGAGAAGTGTCATTTTGTTTGGAGGCGTACAGTTACATAATTATGTGTACGAGTTTCAGCGTGCGGCGCGTCGGGCCCAAGCTAAAAACCATTCACATGCAGTCTGGCTAATACGTTCGCTCCCACTTTACTGTTTTTGAAAAAATCGTCACGTTCGTATTTAGTGGAGTTTTATGCGTGGACGTAGAGGCATACGTACGTCCACCACCTGTGGTGACTGCTCTGCTAGTCCTCTGGGAGAGTAGCGCTGCGATCACAACGAAAGTTGGTCGTAGACGACCGTCTCGTGAAAGGCCCGATCACGTGACGCGTCTATCGATCCGCTCCGTTTCGGAATGAAATGTGGCCATCGATCGTGCAATTACCTCGTCGGGATGTGGCTGGCTGCGTTGTTCGCTTGCCTCGTTTGACTGCTGTTTTCTCTGTCCTAAAAATAAACAGAGCCACGCGTTCGGTGTCCAGCGGAGATTCCAGGAATTGTGTTCCGACGAAACATGTTCAGATTGGTTGTTCTGTTCGTTCATGATTGTAAATCCCTAAGAAATAATACAGGAAGTTAGGGAAATCTGGCAAATTTTAATTTGTTAAGCTGGAAAAAAAAGAACGCGTAATCGTCAAACCCTCGCGGCCGGAGGTTCGCGAATAAGTTTGTTATTTTCCAATGATGACTGACTGCTAAGACCTTTTGGCGCTATGTTTGAAATTACAGCTGAAAGGATGCGCATCCTAATAAGTTGGCATGGAAATATTTTCGTTCAGAAATTGCCATTTTATTATCTTGATTGAGTAATTTTGCGAAACATTTCTTGAAAACTATCTAAATGCGTACAAAATCTGCAATGTATCAATAAAAAAGATATTCTGCTTGCTGCAAGTTTTTGGAAATGTTTGTGGCCTTTTGCTTCACAGCATAATTGATAAATTTTTTTTTATTTTTATTTGTTAAGCGGTATACCGCTTTAACCGCTCAAAGCCCCCCCCAGGAGGCGACCTGGTAATTTTGTCTAGCCCAGGCTTAGTATAAGCTACCCAGGTATGGATCTTTAACGTGTACCTGACATCGTACAGGCACGGGTCCCACGGCTTTACTTCCATTGATAAAATTCAAATATACTAATTTCCACCAAAAGGTATTACGAATGATGATTATGCGAGTGGCTGAAATCTAAGACAATGAATTGTTATAACGCCATATTGACTTGCTTGAATCAATATCTGCGATGCTGACATCTTTTAAATTTCGTTTGCGCCCATATGTCGGACAAGTTTCAAAAGTGTTTATAAAACGATTTTGAAGTTCTTTTGACAACAAAATAATTGAACGGTTTTGTGTGTCGGTCTCGAGTTTAAGATATATCGTTCAAATAATAAAATACCTCACAATATTTTTTGTATCACCACCGTTCGGTGAACAACTCGAAACAAAATTAACCCCCTCATGCACACATTTCGGCATTGGCTAGAACAGTGGTTATCAAATGATGTGGGTGTCGACCTGATTAGTATTTTGAAGAATGGAACTTTTTATTAAGCTGCGCCAAAAATTTGCAAGAAAACTGTTTGCAACTTTAATATTTCCGCATAAACAGAGCACGTTCAGCATTCATTCGGATTTCCATTCTAGTTTCCGTGCCCCAAACTCATCAAGTTGGTGCGAACTTGAAAGTGGCTCCCCATAAAAGTAGGCCTAAACAGTACCAAATTAACTAAAAGTTCTCTCACCACTGCTTCATCACGTGGACAAGTACGTACCTCCACCGTTCACGCGACAACCCGAGAAAATAAAGTTTCTCTGAACGGTCACGAGCGCTGCGGAGCGCACCAGTCATCCTTCCTTTGTCTGCTCAAAACTATATAAACTACGCTCGCGAGCCGCTCTCTTCCCCACCATTCCCCCAACGTCTCCCGACGGCCTCCATTTCGCTTCATCGTTCACCCTCCTCCCCCACCCACTCATCAACCCCTCCACCATCCCCATCAGCTCCACCTCGCGCCATACATAGGAAAAATTCGAGTCCCTTTTCCTATCGCCCCCACCCTTCGCCCACCTATCCCCTCCTCACTCCCTCCCCACCACCACCACCCTTAGTCACGTCGTACAGGCTGGGGGAGGGCGGGAGGGGTTTGGCGACGGGAGATGGTGAATTGGGGTGGTGGGGTGGGCTGATGTCACGACGCAGGCACGCGATTGGCTCCCGTCCAGCGCGATGGCCGCCGCCGCGTGACGTAGGCGCTTTCGAACCGGTTGGAAGTGCTCTGTGATTGGTCCGTTGAGCGCGCGTGACGTCAGAGACGAGGCTCTAGGTTGATATAGGCGTTTTTCATGGCTTGGCGGCCGACATTCTTGAGTAATTCGTGTTGCCGGACGGATCTGTGACTGTCTGCGCGGCATTAATTCCTATTTTTCCCCGCGTCGAGCGAAATTTCTGAATATCCCAAAAAGTTGTGTGCGTGCGTGTGTGGGGACAAATCAAATAATAGAAAAAAGTTTGGTTTCTCGATTTATGCATCGTGAATGATTCACCAACTTTTTGCTCCGTTTGTGACATTTTCGGAGACATTTTGCTGTTCGTGTTTTCGCGCGGTTCGACGAGAAAAGTACTGATTTCTGGCAACGTCTCTGGAGAATCCTGTTGTGGCTTGTTCCTGTGCCGGAGTGACAATCGAAAACGCAAGTACGAATTTTGGACGCAGGAGAGAACACTTTTCGTGGGTGCTCCACATTTCTCCGGACCCGAGTGGTGTGAAGAGAAAAGGTGAGGAGAAACTTTTTTTTTTCGTCCGTGTCAATCGACGAAGTCGGTGCCGCACCAAGTGTCGGGCGGCCCCGCGTACGCGCATCTCATCCGGGCCGCAAGATTGCAGTCTCCAGTGACTTCTTCTCGCTTTGGACCATGGGAACCGAGGCGCAGAAACTCATTTCCCTGTCCCTGGAGAAGATCGCCAGCTGCCGGCGTCGTCGACGTGAGATGAGCCTGCACAAAAACCTGCTGGTCACCACCGTCATCCACAAGGCTCGTCTGGCCATCATGGAGGAGACCTACTACATGATGAGCACCTACGGCTCGGTGGACAATAGCGTGTTGCATCGCGACTACCACCAGCAGCAGCAACAACAGTCGCTGCCGACGTCCGACGACGAGCAGCAACAGGCGTCGTACTACGGCGGTGAGGTGGCGATCGAGTGCGGTGTCAGTGCCGGGTTACCGGATCCGGATTATGCGAGCGAATGTCCAGCGCCGCTGACACCCGCCCCCGCTCTTCTACTGGCCGCCGCATCGGACGACGAGGACGACGACTACCTGCCGCACCACTACGACCTGGACCAGGACGTCGACCATCAGCCCCGTCCACCTCCCGTACTGGAGGTGTCGGTTCCGTCGTCTCCGGTGGTGCTCCAGCATCAGCCCATCATCACCGGTCCGGCGCTGTCGGCCGCACTTGCTTCCACCAACGCCGCCACCCATCACCACCTCCAGGTGGCCCAGTCTCCGTTGACCACCCTGACGGACTGCTGCACTTCCGGCGGCCCCATGGACTGGGAGGGAGAGCACGCCATGGCGGTGGCGCTGCGCTGCAGCGACATGCACGGCCTTTGTAGTGTGCGACTGGAGCCTGTCGAGTTGGTGCCGGACGAGGAGGACGACGACGACAAGGAGAATCTGTCGCCCATCGACGCCTACACGCTGTCTTGCTGCGAGACGACCACGGCCACCGCCACGCTACTGTCCAAGTTCGGCGGCGGTCGGACAGGTGGGGTGTCTGATCACCCGTGCGGCGGCGCCACCACCACCACCATTACCAATTCGGCGGGCAGCACCTTCGCGTCGACAACGATCGCCCCGCGTCACGGACAGAAACGGTGTCGCGGCGAGGAGGACGAAGTGGCCAAGCGGTGTAAATGGGACTCGGGAGCGACCTCAGTCGCTGCCACGAACTTGTGCGCCGAGCTGGTGGTGGACTGCCGCGGCGCGGATGACTCTGACGACACGTCCCACGCGCTCCGGTTGGTGTCCGTGTTGAGCGCGTCGCTGGGCAGCGGCATCTCGCCGGCGCCCGTCACGACGACAACGTCGTCTGGCGGCGCGGCCACCACCACGACGGCTGCCACGGCGTCCGGCAACGGCAACTCGACGACGACGTGCGCCGCTCGTCTCGTCCGCTCCAACTCGACCGATCTGTGCAGCAAGCAGGCCAAGGACACTATGGAGTTGGTCGGACGGTCGCCGGCGCTGGCCATTGCGGTGTGATTTGGCGGCCGGGGGACGGGTGCTGCCGGGCACCGAGTGTGGACTTGAGTTGAGCGAGAAAAAAATGTGATTTCTTTTGTTGGTTGAGGTGTTTCGAAATATCGAAGGCGATGAGAGGAACTCTACAATTGTAGTCCTGGGTGAGAAAACTGTCAGAAACCGTCCTCTCTCTCCACCACATTTTTTATTTTCTCGTTTTAATTCATACAACTTCTAAGTGATGCCAAAAACCATCTGACGGAGGCCCATTTTTTGTTTTCTTTGCCTAAAAACAGCAAATTCATCCATTCACTTTTGTATATTTGAAAAAGTTTCGTTTCGTTCCATTTTTAAAATTTTTCAATTTTATTTCATTTGTGCGATTAATTTTGGCGTGTTAACCATAAGATGGATGAATGACAATAACAAATCGCAGTTAGCAAGTTCAGATGTGAAATTTTTGTCCCAGATCCGGGATCAGTGACACGGGGGAAGAGTTTGTGAACTCATTCCATTTCAAATTTAAAAACGAAAAATAAATACGCGATAAATTTTGTGAGGGACATACCTGACCCCATGACGTTTTTTAAAATTCGGAAATGTTTATATCTTTGTTGAAAAATCGTTTGTCGTCGTCCCGAACGAACTCAATTTCAGTTTTGTAATCGGCCGCCAAAAAACTCGCGCCGCGTCGGACGCCATCTGGCGGTTGATTTTTTGTCCTTTCGCGCCACCCCACCCCACACTTAGTATGTATTTCCCCCATCGAAAAAAAAAGACGTTTGGTAATTCCCGGTTTGCGGCGAGGGCACAGCAACGCCGCCGCCGCCATGATTGGGGTTCGCCTATTCGCGTCCTCTTTGGAGGGTAGGAGGGAGAGGTGAAACGATTGGGGTGGGGGGATGAGACCTGCGCGTCTGAGGCTAGCCAGCCGCTTTCCGCTCTTTCGTAGCCTAGCCACCGAACTCGCTCAGCGCTCGATCGTGTGCCCCCAAAAGCGTCCTCATAAAAAATGGGTCGGGGCCAGCCCCCCTCCCTCCCCTCTTCGACAGCGACGCTGCCTCTTTCTTCAGATATACATGTATATACTTCCCTGCCTGCCCCCCGACCTCACCTACCCCCAATTCTCCCCCTTGTTTCCCCTCTTGATACACCCCCTCTTTTTGTGTGTGTTGGCAGTGGAGAGAAGAGAACTCGGGGCTAAAAGAAATTGGCTCAGCTACGTTCAACCCTCAAAATCCCAGATTGCTCTTGAGTACTTGGCACTCCCGAAAGAAAACGACAAAAAGTTTAGACGAATTTCGGCAATCCCACTACACTTTAATCAAAATTGTATTAAAAATTCACGGACAGTATTTCCTGGAATTTTTAAAAATTTAATTATCAGAATCAAACCTTGATTGCTTGTTGATTTATTGTAAAATATAATTCGGTATTTATATTTCATGATCACTTCTGATCATTTTTTTTTCATGTGAATCGTTCCAATAATTATTTTGGTAATTATTTTTATTCATTACCAAAACTTTCCAAAATTAAAAAAATCAGATTCTCTTTTAAAATTGAGAAGCCCTACCAAAAAAGAAGTGACAGTTGTATTGTCAAAAGTCGCTAAAACATTTGTTCCTCCGATACACCTGATTTTTTAAATTGACCGCGATGTAGTTTTCTCAAAATTTATAGCAAGTGGTCGCCACCAACTTGATGCCAAAAAAAAATATACGCACAATGAATGTTGGATGGACCCAATGTGTGTACGATACTATCGGGTGAACAGGATGGGGGAAAAGAGATCTCCGATCGAGCTGAGCTCATAGTGACGTCGATCTATCTGACGTGTAGCCCCCGACGCTCTTTCCACTGCCATGCATGACGTCAGACCTAGTGCCAGTATAAAACCATTACAAGTTTCCCATGATTGAAGTGCTGGGTGGGTGTGTGTGGTGGGGGAGTTTTTGGGTTGGGGTTGCGATCATCTACGTGGTTTTTCAAAGCGGACCTTCCAGTAAAATATAAGGGGAGGGCTATCCCTCCTTCCCCGCTTTGTGTCAGTTTCCACCACCATCAATATTGGTAGGCCAACAGCCACTTTTTTTTGTGTGAAATTTTGTGAAAAGTCCGGAGCCGGTTTTGTCGGTTTGCAGGTGTGTTGAACTGTCTTGGCAAAGGTGGGGGTCTTGTCTATCTGATGGAGTAGGACTTGAGTTTTCCTCACACAAGCAATAAGGAACAGCAATTACAGGCTCATATCCCATCAGAACCCCAAAAAACCCATGTTAAATTCGGGGACGAACGATTACTGAATTTATGTTTGTATAATTTGAATCGAGATCACCAGTCTTGCAAATAAGAATTTTTATCGTCGAACCAAAGGAGACGTTGATTTCGATTGGATGTTTAATTCGTGTCGTGTTTCACTCGAGATCAGTCAATTGTCTTGAAAATGTTAATTAATGTTGTCGTTTGAGGTTGTGCCAAAAATAAAGGCTGGCTTTTTGGTGATTTGATCACTATTTTAATGAATTGGGAAACAGCTGAAAAATTAGGACTTTTTTTTTTTTTTTATTAGATTTTAATTATCGAGGGTTAGTTATTTTAAATAGAACGACAACAATTGTTACAGGGCCAGTCGGAAGAGCAATTTTTGTAATCGATTCCCCCAATCCACGGCAATTGTCCTGTCCCGAGTGAAACTTTATCGAGAAATCTGTTTTTCAAAAAATATTTGACGAATCGAATGTATCTATTTTCTCACCGTGTTGTGCAAGTTGGTCAAGGTTCGAGTCAGCCGCAGAAGCAACTTAATTTATATTACAATATACACAGTATATAACTTGAAGGAGTGAAAGAGTTTGGAAAAAGAAATTGTGGTCTCGCCAGCAAAGGTGCCATGTGTTGTGTTTTGTTTCATTTCGAAAAGCTTCCGCTAAAATTGAAATTGTTGTGTGCGACACAAATTTAAGAGACAAATTTCTATCGTGTGAATGAAATTACCTACATTTTGAGTGCGAGAGAGAGATCACATTTTATTGGTTACAACTGTGAGGGTGCTTACGTCATTCAAACTATTGTCAACTGTCATTACCCGATTGTATAGATTTTGAAGAAATGCCTGAAATTATGAGAGTTATATATAAATATATATATATATATGAAATTATATAAATTTATAAAGTATATTGAATGCTCTGTTGTAAGAGTATATATATATATATAAATAAATGTATTTTTGCGCCACATTAAAGTGTGCCATTTTTGCAAATAAGAAATCCTTTGTCTTGTCTTACATTTACTTTTGTGGAGTTGATTGTGCATGTGACCAGATGCAGCGTACAAAAACCAGTAGAAGCGCAAACAATATATTAAAATTACATGGTGGAAGTCGCGCAACTTATTGTAGGTGGCGCTGTAGTCGATACCAATTAATCAACGCTTCTTGAAATTTAGTTTTACCATTTTAATTCCATCTGCGAAAAATAATTATATCATTTAAATAACATGGCGGTAGTAACTTTCATTTGAATATTAAAATTGTGAGAGCATTGTGATCGATATCAACGATAGCAAAAAGTTATTTTTGAAGAAAGTTTTCCTCTGCTGCGAAAAATAATTTCATTTAAATTAAATTTTTTTCAAAATTTTAATTAATCTGTTTATTTGGCAACATTGACTTGAATATTTTTGAACGTGGCGCCATCGATCGGAATTTTTCTTGTTTTCTTAGCTCGCTCGTTCCTATTCGCCAGTCCATGTTCTCTCGCTCGTTTTGGTAAGTTGATGCACTTCCTGGCCCGTCCTGTCCCGGAAGTGTTTTTCGGCCGGCCGCGCGTTTGTGTGTTCGCGCGAAGGTTTGGTCGAAGCAGCCAAGCGCTCAGTTCGTAACCTACTTTTCCTCTCTCTCTTTCCACCCTCCCACCTTTTTCCCAAGTTCCAGCTTTTGGTTCTACCTGTTGGTTGTGTTGTTCGGCCCGTGAGAAACGAAAAGATGAAGAAAAAAGAACCGACGACCGGTTAAGCTTGGTCCCATTTTCGTAACGAATCTGTAAGTCCTTCCAGTTGGTGCACGTGAATTATATTCGCGTCGCTCACCCGGTTCTTCTCGTCAACCTCTCGTTCGGTGGCAAAACTGTAAAGCTCAACGCGCCACGAGTTGGAAGCACTTTGAAATTATCGATGGAAATTGCAGAAATGCAATTCGGAATCTCGCCGCCATGTTGTTTTCCAAATGAGAAATTGGAACATTCGCCGTCACTATAGCGAATATTCGGTTTTCATTGAGTGCAGCGCCGTAGACGACGGTGGTTCCGTCTGGCGGAGGTCGTTCGCACATCGATTTTATTTTTTCCTGCGCGAGCTGAATTCGAATGCGAGTCGAACTAAGCCTTTTTGCCTCTTTGAAAAACAGAATGATTATGGGAAAGCGATAAGCGTTCTCGTCAGACTCTCAATTTATATTGTCTTTTTTTAGTGTCGTTCATTTTTTCCCTCAAATTTGTGAGAATCTTTTGTTTTATCTTTTGGCAACCGTGGCACGCGTTTGAATTCAAGTCTGTGCCACACGGTGACAGCCATTTTGGAAAAATTTCTAGTCATTTGGCGAAACTCCAGACGGAAGTTGCGCGTGTCGTGAGCGACCTTTGCTCTACGAAAATTATCGACGATTTCAGACACATCCTTTGTCTAGAACTATCTAAAAAATGAGCATTTTGCTCTAGAGTGTCTCACTAGGATCTCCAGTTTTGAAAATCCGGTATGCTCAATTGTGCCGGACGTCGATGCACGCTCGTACGCTTATGCATGTAGGTCTAGTCGTACGTGAGCATATTGACAGGTAGTTTGACAACCGGTACATGCTGTGGCTTGCATGCATCCTAATTTCACCCTTTTTTGGTGTGGTACAAAGTGGTCCATGAGTCGCGCGATACAAATGCATTGAGCGTGATGCGCCGTGTTTTCCGACCGGTCGTTTCAGCTACAATTGCGGTTATTCAACTGCGGCGATCCAGCGTGCGGGTGCAGAAGAGCACAAACGTGTATGTCTATTTATTTTTGTATAAGTCGGAATAGACTAAATCGAGTTTCAACGACATTTTATAATATAACAACAAGTAGAGATATTTGTTAGAAAGGTCCACCAGCGTGTTTCGCCCTTGCTGGCTGAAACTTTTTGTCTTCAAATTGGCCACAATTTCAAACCAGAAATCACGGAATATAATAATGGTTCCAATCGTGTCAGTCTAATTCTTCGACGCTTTTTTCCCCTACTTTATTCATTTTGGCATTTTTTTAAAATATGATGGACAAAAAACTTTCCATTGTTTTGTATCTAATCAATTTCTACGCGCGAACATGTAGCATGAATAAGACAAATTCTCGATCACCAAAACACAATTGGCCGATCATATTAATCATATTATTGACCGGATCTGACGTTTTGATTGAAGATGGCGGTGTCAAACTGAGAAAACTTGTCATTTGCGTCAAACGACGTAAACTATCATTTTCGTCGCCACTTTCTATGCGTGTTAAATGAATGATCCAACTCCCATAACAATGACGTCACCACGTCCAGAGAGATGCTTTCACAAACTTTCTACCATTGGACCAATCAGCAGCAGCAGCGCCATCTACTGTATGAAGAGATCCCGCCTGACATGAATGTGTTCCTCAGTGTACAATATTATTTTGTAACTTATTTTAAACAACACTTCACTTGCTGACCATTGGCTCGTACAATATCGAGTCACGTGGAACGTTTTCCTGCACAAACACAATGGATTTTAGGCCTAGTGACGCGCGCACCGAAGAACTATGCGAGGCAACCCACGCACCCCCACCCATTCCTACCACCCCACCCAGTCTACCCATGTTTCTATCGGTTGCCGAAAAGTCAACGACTTCTCTCTAGGCCCGATGCTTTTGTCGGAGCGAGCGAGAGAGAGAGGAGAAAACCAAAAGCGAGCGCGATCCGGCAACAGCACCGCCACCTTCCGACAAAACAACAACATTTGCAGAGCGGCATTTTCTGCTCTCGAAGCTCGGCCTAGCCAAAAAATCTCGTTCGTTCCCTGCTTTGTGATTGGAACGGCGTGCGGCGTTCTCGGGGTCAACAAACGGAGGGCGACGGTGGCGACGCCCAGTGGCGAAGGACGCGCGTCAGCTCTGTCGTGTTTACGGTTTTTCTCGCTCTTGTCTCTGTTTTTGGGCTGAACCGGCTGTTAACGACGCTGGATTTCTTTTAACGCCAACTCACGGACGATACAATTACAAAAAAAAAAGAAGTGAAATTCACATGTTTTTCATACTGTATTTGAAATCACACCCTGTATAGCATTTTTTTTCAATGGTTGATTTCCAGTCAATGTCTGACGCATTTTCTCTCTCCAGTTGTGGTCGAATTTGCGGTCGACGAAGTAATGAAATTGGTTTCGTTTGGCGTTGGAATGTTTGAAGTTTCAAGCCAAATTCAGTGTCGAAATTGTTTGTCTCGTCTGAGACGTTTTAAAAATATATTTGTTACTTTCTTGCGAGCGAAATTATAGTTAATGGCATTTTGAATACACGTTTTCATTCCATGTCCGCCAATGGCGTGGCGCTAATCCTCCTTGAAATATAAAAATTGATAACACATTTGTTGAGAGGAGGAAATTCGTGTTTTATTGTCTGATAGTTGAGATGATTTAATGAGCGTAGCACTGAAAAACGCTAGAGAGGGAGAGAATACCGACGTCTCATAAATTGGATATGTTTAAAACTTTTCTTTAAATTATTAACTTTGTTGATATGAGAGAATGATGTTGATCATCTCGCGCAAACAATAAGTCCCACTTGTATCCTTGTACTATGCACTTGCGGGGGTGTTATCTGCGTGCGCAAGATATTATGTTGCAATTCATTCAGGGGGGATTGTTGTTGTTGGCCTTTGCCAAAGTATATTCTTTATTTATAAGTACATGGAATCGAGAGGGCGTCTTACATTTAAGCTTCGCCGCTCACTCCAATTTCGAAATTTTTCGAAATTTTACCGTCCCTTGGATGATTCCACGCTTTCGAAATCTATGAATGGGGATCTGTTGCTTCAATCACTTCCAATCAATCAACCAAGTGAACGATTTAGTTGTTTCTATTCGACAAGACATTTTTTCTCGATACAACGTAGAATGTTTGAAAACAAGACGTGGAAATTGCGGCAGATGGATACAGGGGGTCAGGGCTCTCACTGGATTCTTCCCTGACTAGCGTCAGTTTCGATATCGCGCATCGCCGCTGCTGACGACACAACACCGGTACGGGCCGATTGCCTCTCGCGCTTCTTCCGGCATGACGCACGCGCCTACGCGCGCCACTCTTGGCCACGTATTTGCCCCACCCTCGATCGGGGGCGGGGGAATATTGAACGCGCACAATGACATGTATGTGCTCGACTGAATCGCGGAGAGGGGAATCCCAAGTTTACCAAAAGGTTTACCAACATTATTATTATTCAGGGATCCGGTTATCAAAACTCTGTAATTTTTGCAAATTACCAGTTTACCAAAAGGTTTACCAACATTATTATTATTCAGGGATCCGGTTATCAAAACTCTGTAATTTTTGCAAATTACCAGTTTAAATTAAATAATAACAAACTATTATTATAAAAAGCGAGTACGCCACTCGGTTCGTCTTTTCATTCGGTACAGCCCCTGTCCCAAATCCACCAATTCTGATAAATATTATTATTCTCTTTTATTAACTATAGTGTTTTCTGTGCACTACCTGATTTTCTATACCACTCTTTTGGTACTGAGACACTATGTAAGGGACACATTTTCACCATTACCCCGGGACCGAATAATCGAGAGCCCGCGCCGGGAATCGAACCCGGGACCGCCGAGTCAGTCAGTTGCACTACCAACTTTGCTACAACTCGTCACGGTACGACTTTTAAAACGAATTTTTTCAGATTCGAGTAAATTCAAATATAATTTGTAATCGATAGGAAAGTTTTTGGCAATCTTTGCTCGTTCACCTCTGCGCAATACAGTTATCGGTTCCCTCAGATGACGTTCAAAGAAATTAATTGGATCGTTGCACTTTTTTTGTGGTGAAGAGGGTGGCGTGTTTTCCTCTTAGCCCGTGATCGCGGTTTCGATTCCGGCCGACACCTTTGGAATTTTTCGGGCGAGAGAAATTCCTTCACACGCCTCCTATCAGAATAGAAGTAAAATCATGACCCGAACCTGCACGATATTGGGACGTTAAAGATCCCTTTCCTAGGCAGCCTAGGTTAGGCATCATGTCTCGGCATCATGTCTCGGTCGCCTACCTGGGGGGTTTTAAGATGATCAATCAATGGTGATCCTCCTTAACCAACTTTTTAATATAAATGTTACAAAATATGCTTGGAGACAATACTGTGTATGGAGCTATGTTTTGGAACACCCTGTATAATACGTTATCGTAAACGATTCAAAGATATAGACGTGTTTTCAACAAGAGTAAAAGTTAAGAAGGCTGGAATTCTTGCCTGGTTAAAAGCATTGAAAAAGCCCGATTTTGTTTTGGTATCACAAGGTAATTAAGTCGCTGTTCGTCTAACCTTACGTTTCTTTGAGCGCGCCTATAGTCTCCGTGCGTCGAGGAGTCGAGTAAGAAGGCAAGCAAACGGAGACAGAAGTTTATGTTCTTCCTGTTCGGTGATTGGCTGACAGTTGGAACACGTGATACAGACGTATAGCGACATGTATACACAGTTTGCCGGAGGAAATTGAGTCCCGGTGAGTGACTGGCTGTGACAGTGTGACGCTATATCCGTCGTCGTACGAGGATCCTCCATTCTGTGACGTCCCAACGCCCCCGCAATCCGCCTCGCATTCAATCCCAATACAAATAGAAAATCAAATACCTCATTATGATAGGATGAGAAGATTATATGGTTGGGGCCTGACCCTCGGATAATCACCTTCAACGTAAGCGCGGATGTTTTTAATTTGAAAATCGATCGCTGAGCCGTTTTGAGATCCGTCAGATCAAATTTAAACTTTCTGACTGAATGTACGTTGTGGACATTTTGAGGTTTTATCTCAAAGCGACGTCACAAGATGCAGGCATAATAAACAATCCGTTTAACTAAGAATCGAAATTCATATTTCCGAGAAACTGAAACCACTCTTTTTCCATTTTCAAATAAATATTAAATGTTATTTGACATTGTTGCAGTCATGTCATTGTTGTTGCGAGGAAAATAAATAATTCGTAACTATTGTTTACACGAATTGGAAATGTTAGGACTTGTTCTGCTGGTGTCTATAGACCAAAGACGTAGGAGTGAATTGCTATGTTGACGTCACACGTACGTTTTCTCAGCGGATATCTCTTTGTCATTGACAACCGGGAAGGCTGAGAGAAGCAACTTTAATCTTGACGTGTTATTAATCTGATTGCACATTCCCCCCAACCTTATCACCTTATACTAAACGAATTGATAACCCTGGACCCCTGTCCGGAGATATACTAATCGAAGCTGAGCTGTCAGATGCGCGTCTCCGGCGAGATTTCCGGTTCGTTCATGTCAACGTTCTTGTACAAATTGAAAACCTAACCACAATTAAGGGATATGAAATGTGGCACGTCCAGTTGCGGGTCTCAGGAGGTTTTAATAATTCGAAATGAAGCAATTTGAACCATCGATTGCGCAATGAGTCCACATGTGAACTGAACATGCTCCGCGCTAACATTGCATAAACGGTACTTATTTTTTGTGTACAGTAGTCGTTAAACCTTATAACAATTAAATTTCCATGAAAAATACTTTTACAAGCGATACAGACCTGTAGTGTGATACGTGTTTATCTTGGTTTGCAAGCTGTAAGAACTGGATTTCTTAAATTCTTAAATTTGTGAGAATCAACTTGTGCGACGATCACGTTTTAATTTGATAATGTGTTTATTTCTGAAGAAAAGTATAAGTATTTGAACTGTCGTCACTCACGATTTTCTCTTCCTCAAGAAATTTCTGATCGTGCTGCGTTGATAGTTTCAACTTCTATGGCAAGTGGCAACTGTCCAACGCACCCCTGTTCGATCGAAGCTACGTTATCCGAGATGTGCGGTGTGTGAGCGCGTCGGTCGGCGCCATTCTGGCGCCCGCCCCATCTCCTAGGACATTCCCTGATATTGCGCCAATATCCTAGCCGGGCGACTAAGCCACGCCCCACTTTTTCGCTTTATATAGCGCCACCGTCATTGACGTCACACAAAATGGTTGACGTTTCTGGCTCTTGCCAAAGAAGCAGTGTCGATGCGCCGATGACGACAGCGCCAACTCTGACCGGGGAGGGGACATCATGTCACATAGTGGCAAAAAAATTGCTATTTGAATTCGTTGGAGAAGTTTGAAACCGTTTTGTAAAGCTTTAAAGATCACAAAAAATATCTTGACTTTGATGCTGAATTGCTAACGACGCCGTCTATCGGTCGGTAAATAAATTGAGCGGATTTTCGGTTACATTACAATTTTAATTGAGGGTGAAAACTGAACACAAATTTTTTTTCATCTATTTATTTCTTATTGAGGTCAGAAACGCAGCATCTGAAAGAATCCAAATTATGTTAAAATTATATTTGATTTTAGGAATTTATTTTTGAAAAAGTAATTGATACCAATTAACAGTATTAAAGACATTGAAATCAAAAATTAAATTTTGTGTCACTTCTATAACCATTATAGTTGGAAAACATTCAAATCCGGTTTATAAATAAAGACCAGACCCATCTTGACTTCAATGTTTTATTATGGTTAATTTTACGCTGACGTCGACTAATGAATTACGACTATACGATAAATGGTTAGTTCTGTGGTTTTTCGATTTCATTACAATTTCAATTGAGGGTGAAAACTGAAAACAAATTTATTCTTCCAACTATTTCTTATCGAGGTCAGGATCAGTGGATTAACGAACCTTGAGCAGAGAGAGAGGGGAGGGGGATTCAGAAAGTCGGGTTTTCAAAGCTGGATCGTCGCCGATTTCAGCAAATTTTTGCCCAAGGGCCAAAGCCTGAAAACCTGTTGCACTTGGGACCGACCGGCTACAAAAACTTGGGAAGTTGGAAGTTGCTTTGTGCGTGTATGCGTCGTCCCCAGTCCAAACGCAACCCCCCATCACCAGCAAGAGAGTTCTTGGCGGCTAACCTTGCCTTGGCCTCGCTCCCAATAGCCGCCCCAAAACGCCAACCGCTCGTCCCAACCCCCAAACTATGCTCTTGCGTGTGTGTGCACTCAAACCTATCGTGGCTAGACTAGAGCACCGCAAGCCGGATCTACCAACGACCGTCGAACAAGATGGCGTCGATTTGTAAACCGAGATCGAGTCAGCTATTTATTTTTCACAATTTCTACTCGTGTTAATTGGGCGGAGGAGCGACAAATCGAAGTCGGGTGTAATTGTTGTAATTGTTGGGTGATGCTTCGGTGGGCGACGGATGTTCAGTCTAATAGTTTCGATCTCGTTGGTCCGATCGGTGGAGGGCACCACCACCACCATAGGCACCACTTGTGCGTGCAACGCTAGAGCTCTCCTGGTGCAGGGAATAGCTATGACGCCCCCGTAAAAATTGTTTAGCGCGTTGGAGCATTGATGTACAGGCGCTCGAGCAATCTGCGTTTTATGGAACACCTGGAAACTGAAGGAATTTGCATTCTCTTCTTGGATTTGTTCCACAAACGCAACACTTGAAAAAAAATCTAAATCATGTTAAAATTGTACTTAATTTTAGGAATTACTTTGAAAAATAGTAAAAAAAATAGTTTAGAAAGATATTGAAATTCATAATTGAATCGACAACAAAGGCAAAATATTTTTATACCCGTTAAATGCCCACAATAGTTTGAAAACACTTAAATAGAAATCAATCGCAGAAAATAACTATTGATACAATTTCTCGGAGACAATCGAAATCTTCAAGAAACTGTAATTTACCGATGAAAAAATATTGTCAAGGGGGTTACCGCTGATTTAGCTGCTCAACCCCCCCCCCCCCAGAAGGCGACCTGGAAATTTTGCCTAACCTAGGCTGCCTAGGAAAGGGATCTTAAACGTCCCTGCAATTTACCGATGTGCTGTCGACAATTTGTTTCTCGTTCGAGAAGTTCAAAGACTGTTCGATGTTCTCTCTCAAGAATATTCGATTGTATCGATTAATTGAATGTCACGGCCACATCACCATAGCGACGCGTATGTTTATTTGAGAGTCGGTGGTTGGTTCGACACAACGCGAAATGATTTTACGCGAGACGTCCTTCGTGTGTCGGTGCGGCGCGCGCCAGTTTCAACTGGAAAAATCGGCCAAGAATGCGACGTGCTTCCGGTGAGCGTTGGTAGCAGTCCACGTGATCCCTCCCACCTCCCCTCCACTTCCGGGGCTCAAGTGGGGACCCGAGGTGGCGTGGGAGAAAGGTAACGCTGTCCTGGGTGAATCCTATGCACCCTGTGGAGGCGGACATTTGAATGAGTGAGTTATAATTCCCCCTTAAAAGCCAATTTTCACAGCATTTGACAGCGTTTTTCTTTCGATTATGTACTTTTTAAGGTTGGAAGGTATTTTAAAATTTGATGGTGAACGAGGGTCGAACGAATTTTTTATCGGAAATTGTGTGGCTGTGATTACGGAATAATATTAGAGCAACATGATTTTCGTTACCGATTAATTATATCGAGATTGTTCGATCAATTCAGGAAGCTGTTTTGCGTAGGTGGCATGGCAGATTTAAAAAAAAATTGTGTGCTAGAAAAATGTCATTTTGTTTGGTAAACTGACACTCCTACAATATAATAGGAAGAACGTCTGGATTATTTTCAATAAAAATGTGGATTTGTGCCCGGGACAGGCCAGACGACTGTTGGTCTTTTTTCGTCCCATTTTTATCGAAACTCCTACGCCAGATTAAAAATATCCAGCGTGTTGATGTCATCATGTGTGTGTTGAAAAAAAGTGTCTTTGTTTTGTCAATGTTACTTTACTGAATAGAATGACATTTTTTACAGATTCCAATAATTGTCGAATTTATTTTGTAAATAGGTTTTTCTGCCTGCGTCTGTTGCAATTCAAATTTGATAACGTTGACACTTGATCAAGCTGTTGAGCCAGTCTCATACGCAAATTTCAAAGAAATATGTACCGAAATTTGTATTTGCTTTTGAGCACCGTGAAAATTCGCCAGACAACGCTCTGACTTTACCGAGAAGAGTGACCACGGTGGTGGTGGTGATGGTGGTGGGGGCTGGGAGCAGGGCGATGGCAGTGCTGAATGGCGAAAGCAAGGAACGTCGAGATAGTGGCGACGAGTAGCGTAAGGTCATCGAGGTCGTTCGGGGGCGGGGGAGGGTGGGGTGGTCGAGAGGTTCGGCTTTTCGCGAATGAAGCCAAGGACGTTGGCGGTGCAACAGGCGAAACGCGCGCGCGAGCCTCTTTTTGAAACAACAACAAGGAACGCGCCCTGCTAGTCTAACACCAGAGAAACAAAAAGCAAAACAAAAAAATTTAACTTAAGAGATACGTCGAGGAAACAAACGCCTCCTCATCCTCGGATAGAACGCCAAGAAAAAAAGGCGTCTCTTTTTATTTCAGAGTCGTTCCGCTGGAGTGGAGTAACCCCACGTTCCGAAAAAGATTCCATCGAAAATTATTTTTTGTCCCTCTGGTGTCTTTTTAGTAAAACGTTACCACCTGTGCCCCAATAGGCCCCACTTTATGTTGAATGATCGGATAGAATATCATTGATTTTAAGCTGGAAAATGGCCGGTGCCAATGGCGAACTCTAAAATACAATCTGACAATTTTCTGTGTTGTATTATAATGGTCGCTGCGCTTTATCGTTAGGTGGCGTACGTCCACAGCAGGAGCGCACAATTGTCAACTGACTGGAGAACTGATTCTCTAGAACACCACCAGAGAGCGCTAATAGCAGTCATGCACAGAGGTGGTAAAGATTAAACTAGTCAGTTTGCGTCAGTCGACGGTGAACTACCGGTTCGATGCGATGACGCCCCGTTTCTGAAAAAAAGACGACATCACGTTGAAAAAGGTTTGCTTTTTTTCGCAATTGCCTATTATTTTTTGGCAGTATATACCCTGTGTTTCAAAACTGCGAAAAACTTTCTCAAAAGCTTGCATCGATGTGAGGGTCAACGATCAGTTGATTGCGTCGTCCAGGCGAAAGTCGAAATTAATTCTGAAAACCCCTTTTTCTTAATTGGAGGTCGTCCAATAGGCGCAGTTCTGTTTTTCAGCAACGGTTTCGTGCGCTTCCAATTTCTAGAAGTTAAGGTCTGTCACTGTTCAGTTCTGCTCAAGGTGCGCTCAGCGCTATTAATTGGAGGGGAATCAAATCCTTGAGGATGACGTCGGATGGCCTAGAGGTGAACTTCGAGGACGTTACGATGAAAATATTTCTTGAGGTTGGCCGGCTCCGAATCTTACGATCAAAAATAGCCAACCTGAGGAACCAGCAATTTCATGGTTGAAATATTTCAACTCTTTTAATCAAAGGATATTATTTTGAATTAGAATATTTTTCTACTCGTCTCATCGAGTAAGATCTCATGGGAGGGGAGGGGGGGTGAATGTAATTTGTCTTCCTTCCATTCAATTCAGTCTTAATCAGTCAGAATCTCAATTAGCAGTTGATGTTGTTGAAGCAAACAGCACGATCGCTCGATGCTGTGTGTTTTTATTTTGAGACGAAAAAGAAAATGGCGAATAAACCACGTCGCGTTCGTGATTGGTGCGCGCTCAGACTGCCGCGATGCTTGAAACATTTTGATTCCCATATGATGATGGCCACCGCGTGACGTCACTCGATTTACTTTCCAAAATGTACTCTTGAGAACCATCTCGCGTGTCTCTGGTAGAAAGTAGGCAATTGGATAAATTATTTGTCAAAACGCAGACAATGTGGCTTTGATCGTCGTCGTTTCCACCAGTCGTGTCTTGGGTTTTGCTCTTTCTTAGATTATTTTTGTTTCTCAATATCGTTTTTAGCCTGTTTTCTTCTAATTTTTTTTAGCTTGGTTGCGCACACACTGTAGTCAAATGAGTTCGCCGAGCGCCGAACCCGGCGTTCCCTTGACAAAAACCCATAGTAGAGTCTGGTGTAGATAGAAGCAATGGCCGGGGTTGCAATCTCTGCTCCCCTTCCTTCGTCAAAGCCAGTTTCGGGGAACTGAACTCGCTGTCACCGTAACAATAATTATTATCGAGCGGCGCGCGACGGCCTTGAGTCTGCCCACAGTATCATTGCCACCCATCCTTATGACCCGTCCACCTCTGTCGATCGTCCTGAGTACGGCGAAGCGATTGTGCCACTAGGGTGCGCCACTCGCACTCCACTCGTAGTTTAGGGTGACGTCGAGTATGGACGCTCCTTCGTTGAAATCTCCCGCGTAGAGTGAATGAGAAAAACCCATCCAATCACCAATGAGTCGTAGAGAGTTTGTATATTCAATCGATGAGCTCGCCTGTACGTACGTGTCTTGGGCAACTCTGAACCCTAAAATATGATGAAACATTTGACTGGGATTGGTTCATTTTGGTACTTGTTTTTGAGAACGAAATCCTAACAAGGTTCACGAACGCCTCCTTGTGATTCGTGACGTTTGAAATGTAGTTAATTTATTGGAGAAATACCTGTGACGTCAAAAGAGCAGCCCATATGTCATGCCTGTAAATGATATAGCGCCTGTAATATTTTTGTAAGACGGATCTCATTTGAATTTTTTTATACGTCTAGACTGCTTCGAGAGATACGAGTATATGACATTGAAGTTTTTGAATTTCTAGGAATATTTGAATTTTAATGCTGCCTCGAAGCTGCATACCATTTTTGTTTGCTGTCCTTTCTTGCGATTCGCTACTGATGCGGACATCTACACGAAGTTATAATTTTGTTGGTGTTCTTATAGTTGTTGGTGTTCTCAAATATCAATTTTGGAACTTTGTTTGCTGTTAACTTTTACTGAGACATATTAATAGAACGGCAGTCCCGTCGTGACAGTGACGCAATTAGCTTCGGGAATTTCAAATATTTGAAAATGTCTTTTTCTCGTATGAAATGTAAGATAACAGAAAAAAACATCCAAATTGAGGCTACTTGTGATAACGTCTTCGCAATGATGTCACACAATGCGTGAATTTTTTAAAAAAAAGTTTGACTCCCAAATGTTAAAAAGCAGTATTTTTTTGCCATGTTGTGAAACAGCAATGTGAGAAAAATACCACTACAGCAAATATTTATTTGTACAACGTATCCGCTCTTGAGCGGAACAATATTTCGCAGTTGGTGCCTTTTCGGTCAAAAAGAGACTAGCGCCATTTTTGAATTGTTAAGTAAAAGCAATAACAACAGTTACAACTTCAACTTTTCAAGATTTCAGACGCAAATGGAGACCCGAAAAATGTTCGTTGACCTTAAAATTTTCGGAATATCATCTAGTTTAAATTTCATGGCGCTGCGTTACGTCGCCCTTCGTGAGTTTTCGCAGAGGGGTTAAGGTTAAAAATTAGATTGAAGAACAAATTATAGTTTCCCCTTTTTAGTTGTTTTTAAAGAACTTTTTTAGGATTTTCAAAAAATGTTTTGTGAGAATCTTGGTCTCGCTACGTCTTTGACGAGACCGATGTTGTTCAGCACATCTTGATCACATAGAACCCATCCCACCTAAATATTTACGATGTTGTCAGGGATCTGTCAATTCAAAATGAGCCGACATTTTGAAAACTAATATTAAAAAAATAAGCGCACTTCTCGAATGACCCCCGTCCACATTCAGGTAGTCACCACGCTGCCGTGATTTTCGGCCTCGCTCGCTCCTATGTAGGCTACGTCCTCCTCTCCCCTCGCTACCGAAAGCAACAACCAAAAAAAAAATTCTCACAATATGTAGGACGCTGTCCTATACTCTCAAGCACACACACTAGAATCTAGATAGACACTAGCTGAGCCACCCCACTCACAAAATCGGGTGCCGCGACACCAGCGCCACCTTCGTCTCTGGACCGAAAACGTAGCACCGAAATGTGTTGCTTCGACGAATAACAACAAACGACGACAGCGCCACCGAGTGGCACAACCCGGACTGGAATAATTTTTCTCGCCACGGCTCGGCTCAATGATAGAATGCGCAGGGGTGTCTATATGGCGACAATTTGTCATCCATGTAGGGGAAACTCTTCTTTTTAAAAGATTTTAACCAATATATTTATTTCCTTCTAATTTTCAATGTCAAATAAAGTTTTGATACTGAAATCGACTCAATTTGACAGCATTGGCGACATCGAGAACAAAAATAATTAAATATTGGGAATGCATATTTCTGAAAATCGACTTGAGGAATTACGAAAATTTGACAGAACTGCCAGAAATTTTCCAAAATGAGATATTGTCTAATATCTCATTTTGTTTGCAAATAATGTGCTTCGGTGAGTTGAGTTTAACCGACGCTTGATATCTAAACTTGAAATCTGCAAAGAAATCACAAAAAAGAGGAACTGCTTTATTCAGTTTTCAGATAAATTAATTTTGGAACGGGCATGTTTATTTCAAGTGATACGCCTCAAAACGTTTGATCAAGTTTACAAAGCTGAATTATTTTTATATACTACCAATATTAATACTATTAAAAATAAAAATGTGTAATCGAGGTCAGAGCGTAAAGAGTAAAATTGTCTTCAGTTTCAAAGAAATGTTCGAAAAATTCGAAATTTCATCCAATGTTCGCCGGGGAGAATGGCGATTTCAAAATCGGACACCTTGGGGGACAGAAAAGGAGCGCTCGTTCCGTGCGAGTGAGCGTCTAGCGAACGACCCGGCGCCAGGCGGCGCTTTTTGCACACGGCACACGGCCACAGTCGGAGAAAAAGCAAGCAGTTCACCGCCGCTCCACCAGCACCACGTCGACGGCGCCGCGCACGACGAGGCTCGCGACTGACCTGGTTTGGACTCATTTTTAGAGCAGCGGCAGAACGCCGCCTCGTTCTATCTAGTCGGATTTTTTTGCGCGTTCGTGCCACCAGTCACTATATCCTCGATGGCAGTGGAATTTTCCATCTGCCGAATGAGAATTGAATTTTCGAAGAAAAAGAAGCTGTCATTTTTGGAACTATAACCCCAGTTGTGGGGGTTCCATTGCTGTTATCAAGTTTTGCTCACTTTGCTGGAATGAGGCGTTCCATTGATCTGGCAGCAGCTACAAAGCTGAATTTGTCTGTTTCCAGCTCTGAGTTTTCTTGGACTAAGCTGTTCAGTGTATTTCACGATGTACGAGCATAATCTGTGTTGGATCGTAAATTGTAACATGTTAACAATTTACAATTCACCAAAAATGAACTTGTTAAATCGAACGCTCGCTCATTTGCGGGATTCATTTTGATAACATTGATGCAACTGGAAATACGCTTGTTCTAAAAATATAGTGTCAACGCAAGAGAGATATATGATCTCGAGTTGCATTTATCTGTTGACCTTATGATTGACTATGATTGATTCACGTTACAGTCGTCATGTACGATCCTCTTGTTTATTGCATCTTGACAAATTAAATGAAAAATCTTTAAAAGCGATGCATTTCTGTCTTTAAATTGTGTGAGAATTAGAAATAAATTAGCAGCAGGCTATCTTGCGTCTCGAAACATTTATGAAGATTTAAAAAAACGTATAATCCAGGGAGTAGATTGTAAGATTAACTGCAAAAGTGAAGTTTAAACTGCATCATTCTGTTTAATTTGCGTTGGTTGGCAAACGCCTAACTTCATAACGAAAACACCACGAAGTCGGTTAATCACAATTTAAACGCTACCTGCGCAGTTTCCTCCAATAATCAACACCCTGTAGAAGCATAAAGCAGCAGTCAGCTAATCGCACAAAAAAATGAGGCTTGTCTCTGTGCCGAAATATCACGTGGTTTTATTTTTGGTTTGCGCATGCGCTCTGTAGATAGAACTGGTCGCCTATTTGTATGACTGACGACATCATATCCATACAGCAGCACTGCACCACAACGAACGTTAGGGTTAGATTACAAAAGTTGCGCAACGATGATAGCGGACCCTGTGTTGCACAGTTGATAGGCTATCGCGGACAACCTCTATTGTGGGCAAACCAAAGAGATTGGAGTGATAGAAGGAGAGATATGCGGTTAGAATAAATTCGAATCGTTGTTTACCTTGCATTGAGGTCCTGGGGCTACCAAAAAATAAGACTACATTTTCGTGTGTCGTTAGAAATGTTGATTATGTCTAATTTGATCCACGATTGTAACGTAAAGCTTCGTTTATTAATTTCGTTTGAGTTTTTTTCTGAAGAATTCTCTGAAAGCAGCTCTACGGTAACATTTCTTTGGTCAAATTAGCTTTTTGGTGGCTTGCGTTTACTTTCACTTTTTAATTTGTATGTGTCTTCTGGGTTTCTGGTAATATTATTTGTGAACATTAACCGTGCCTCGATGATGATGAAGGCGATATTAGTTAATATTTACGTTTTAATAAACGTTGCGCTGAAATCTGCTCAATTCGATAGCATAAAATGAATTCTGTAGATAAGGATGATTAAGTTATTGTGAAATTGTGGTTGAGTCACTATTTCAGTTCAACGATATATCATTGTCGCAAAAATCGCGAACCCCAGATTCCATTTTCCAGCTGATCGAGTTCGTTCAAATGTTGCCGCTCGTTCGACGCTAGTGACGTCAGGCAACCAATCGCGAAGTAGTGCTGGATTTGTGGCGCGCATGCGCATTCGGTAATCACGGTGGTGAGGCGGCTGTTACCTGAAATGCCCATGTACGGAAAAACCAAACCCACAGATCAATTGAATGATTTATTTTTTGCCCAGCAGATCTGGTACAGTCTATGTTTTTTTTGTTAATTCTTTGTCCGTGCCAAATATGTCACGTACGATACGTTACGCAATAGCACCTGATTAGCTTTTCTTATTCGATGCCCTTCGATCGATTTATCAATTCTTGCGATCTAGCCGGGCAACAGAGATAATTTTGTATCGTGAAGTTCGTCTGGTCCGAGCTCTGTGTCTGGAGAAACTTGTCCCGTTCATCCTATATTATTAAACTAAGAATTGGATTTTCATGACCGGAGACTAACTCTCGAACGGATCAATGAAATTGCATAAAAATTAACATTAACCGTCGGAAACCGTCATAATTCGCTAGCGATCACTTTTCAGATCTCAATTTTATCTTTATTTTAATCTTTATTTCATATTAAAATTACCCGAACCAAATTCTGGATAATCTCCCTTTCGCTTCAAACTTAAAAAATGGCATCTCCACATAAAAAGCATGACGTCGTCGATTTCACGAGACAACCAAATAAACCAGATAACAGTTCCAACCAAGCACACCATACCACATACTATGTCCGGAATAATATTTTCAATATAAAATAAAATAATATTAAAAAACATAAAATAATCAAATAGATATTTTAAAAACGATTCTTTTTCAATTTAACATAACAATTGTCAAACGATTGAAAATCCAAATCTTTAAGTACTTCACATTTAACGTTTGCGTTTATCGCGTGTTATCGTGAAAACGTAAAATAGCCCTTAAATTTAAACAATTAATTTTTTATTTCATTGGTGGTTACTGAAAACCCAGGTAAAGCTTGTAAATTATAATTTTAACGATACGGATTTTAATTTTACGATACACTGTATGTGGTCTGCAGTGGTTTCAGACGCTGGTGTTTCCTGGCAGAATGCCAGAAACGATTTTTTGTTATTGTTAAAACTGGGGATTAAACTAGAACCTGGAGAGCAAGGTGTTTTCAAGGCTCTACAATGTAAACATACGAGTGCGAGTGTTGGCCCAACATACACCCACGGTCCCGTACCCTCGCTATTATTAGCCGGGAATTTATATTGTTAAAAAAATCCCCAGACAAGTCCAAATTTGTCAGTATGAGCTGACAACATATTGCCCATACCAGACCGGAACTAGAAGATTATTAGCAAAAATCAATTCAATCGCAAACTGGAACAAGTATTTTACGATATTCTCAAGACTTGTCATTTTACCAACGCAACCGGTGTTGCTATATTTCCCAGATTTCAAAGACAGTCTTCGATGACAAAAAGAAAAAACTTTCTTGTCTCATTTCACGCCACACAGCAAATATACAGCGAAAATAAAAAAAATGTCATGGGGAAACTACTGACAAATACATTTCAGTTTGCATAACTTGAAATTTTTATTGGTCACCACCACTTCATAACATTTGTTGATGACATCACTGCAACAGCCGACAAAGCAACAGAAACGATAAGAGAAGAACTCAAAACAATAAAAACGAGTGAAAACATTTCATGTTGACAGTTTTTCTTATGTATTCGGGACCACAGACTTTGACGGCTGCAAAAATAATAATAGAAGTCCTCCAGACCACCACCACATCTACATTGCTGTTGGTTGTTACACCTGAACTTTTTTTTTCCTCCACCCCCTCACGTCAGCTGTCAGTCCGACCCACGAACCACACACACCAAACCAAACTCTTTTTCTTGTTGTTTCGGAACGAATGTTTTCCTACGTAGACGACTATGTTAGGCCTCCTGAAAAATATACGCATGGCATGGCTGGTGGTAGACTCGTACAACAACCTCTAAAGAGGACAAACACCATATTTTTCAGTTTTTTTTTTTTTTTTTGGCGCGTTCTATCTGGTGCTAGCGCCAGACGCTGCTGCTTGGCTGTCTCGCAGCTGCAGCTAGGACATCGGCACTCTCGCTTCTAGATCTAGAAACTTCCAACCGATCTCGTGGTGTTGTGTTTTTACGTGCGGGTGCACGTGCGTGCTCAGCACTCGAGATCGAGTGTGGTGTTATTGGAGCGCTTGATTTTTGGTCAGGTAGCTCCGCTTTGTGTCGTATCTCAGCCGCTCCTCCCTTCTATTCCCACCCAACTCCCCCTTCACACTCAACCACACTGCAAAAAGTCCAATCTTATAATTAAGATATCGGTGTATTGAAATCCCGAAATGTTGTTATAGGTGTCAGATCATCTTCTCATTTTGTGAGAAAATGTTGTCTCCTTATATCGTGTATGGTTCTCAAATTGAAAATGAGACAACTGTATTGTAAAAGAAAATATTGTCATAAAAGATCGAAAATTGTGGTATGCATTTGGAAAATGAGAGTTTTTGGTGAATTTTATTGTCCGTTCTCATTGGCAAGTTCTTGTAAGGCAAGTCGCTCTATAGCAGACGAAATTGCAGGGGGCTCATTTTGGACCCAGTCTTCCTCAGTGTAATTATCTTCCCCAAGCTGTGCTTGGCTGATTTGGGTAACGTCACTAACGTGACCGTGACGTAGGAAGATAAGTCCAAAATGGCCCCCTGCTCTACGAACAGCTTGCACATGTGAACTAGCCAGAAGACATGTCTCAAATCCAATACGTAGCACTCAGTTTCTATTGTTTATGGCTACCCTGACCAACCTAGTACAGTGGGAATTGGTCAGTGTTCTAAAGATGGCTGTCGTTGTTTTTAATCGGTTTGCTGTTAGTTGTAATAATTTGTATTAATTTGTGAATATTTCAACAATCAAACTGTTCGTGCTTCTATTTGAGTGAATATAACAGTGGCGACGAGAATGAGATGAATGGAATAAATCATGTGGCCACCATCATCCAATCACAGATCCTCACTGGCGCGGCAATCTTAATTTTTCCTCAACTCACAAGATAACAATTGATCTTAAATTTAAGATCTCTGTTTTTACAGTGCACAGAGCATAGAATCGATAAAACACGGAGCGGCTCTGCCTCGGCTCCACGGTCACTCCCGTCCTCACTTCAGTGCGCTCCGGAGCGCTCAGTATCTGCT
>JAQGBY010001646.1:0-27919 GCA_034698785.1 Mycogona germanica | reverse complement strand
GTTAGGCTACATGTATTTCGTAATGTGTAATTCGTAATTCGTAAATGGAATTCGCTTCAGACGGCGCCACTATCTCTGGTCTAGTAATCATATGATTACTTGTGAAACTACTTGTATTACTATTTTTGTGAAAGGAATCACCATCTTGAAAACGAATGACGAAACCAATTGTCTTAATGTTGCTTTACTAACAGGAAAAACATTTCTGTGCTCTTGAGTATACATACATTAGATATATTATACCGTCACTACACGTCTGTTTTAAATTGAACTGCAATTTTGTGCGTGAACGTGCATTTGGTGATTTCGCAAACTCTCGTATTTGCAAACTGCGTAAATTGGAACCACGAATATTTCCAACATGCGACTATACTATTCAATATACACGTACACCTTATATACTGTACACTCGTATATATATGTATGCATTATATCCAAAGGCTATAAATCACACGAGAGCTGGCTTAGGAGCGCACCCAGCACCACTTGATAACGTATTAGCTGTGCCGTTGATAAATAGTAATTCGTTTGAAAATGAGTCGGCAAACAGTGAACGGTAGAGGTAGCACACATCGAACCGGCGCCGAACGAAGAATGAATATTTTAACGACAACCAAAAATCGAACCCCGGTCATCGATTATAATTATTGTAATTAAAATAGAAGGGGGGAGGGGTGACGGCGGGCGTATAATATTAGGCGAGTCGCTCGATAGGTGGCGATCCACCTTGGACCACATGTCCAATTACCAGGATAGAAAAATCCACTAATTGCCAGATGATGAACTGAAAATTGCACGATCAGTGGATCCATTTAAGGTTAACGTTGAACTAGAATACAGTGCGGCGCTGCGAATCTGTTGAAAATACCATTCACAGAAACTGACCTGATGAACTTTCGTTGGTCAGGAGAATGAACACAACAGTATCAAACCATCGATATTGCCATGACTGTCACAGGTGCATTCCTAACGATGATAACGATGCTCATAAACCCGGTCAAAAAACATGTGCACCCATCTTAGCGATCGCAACGCCTTCCAGGTCATGAGTGAATGAACTCTCGAAGAATAAATCTATGACATGGAGTCAAAGACTTGAAATTTAATTAAGCCATGGACATTTTAATTTCGATAAAAATCTATCCAAAAATAAGTTATATACAAAATAAGAATAGTTCCGTTTCACAAAAGCCGTTTAACGGATGGGGGCTCAGTCAAGCGACCGATCTCAGGAGGATACGTGAACGTGTACAAGAGCCCAAATCACAATCACCGGCTCATGCCATGTCCATGTGGATGAGCGATCATACCGAATTAGGCCTAAATGCGTGTACCGCTCAGCCAACCTCCTCTCCCGACCACCCTCCCTCTCTCCCTCCCCCTCACCCCATCCTTCCTGCCAATTCCCCTGTTCCTGGAAATATGTTGAGTTTTGTTGGAAACGTTCGAGGTCTCTCCCCTTTTTCATATATACATTCGGAGCGCCGGTCATCAGTTGGAATTTGCATGAATGACATCACCGAATTTTGGCGTTCTAGCTTACAGAGAACTTGCAATTATAGAAAAGGGGTAATATAGACTGTATCTCGTATGATATGATGAAGTAAGTGGAAGTAGTTCAAATATCCTGAAATTGTCGAATATTTTAAATCGGGCAGTTCGTATTGAAACTGTATTATTTGCATTCAAAAATTAATGACATATTCAGAAAATATTCATTCAAATATGCGTATTTTTGTATTATTAAAGATAAAATATTTACTAAATGGGTACTGTCTAGCAGGACTATAAATGAAGTTTTAAAAAGAATTGGAACTGAAAATATGAACGTGATTGATAAGAAGCCGTCTTTGGGAGTTTAATTTGAAAAGATTTTCCTGTCCAAGAAATTCACAGAGTGTTGTTTTCGTGTTCATGGATTTTGCTGATCGTCAATCTAGTGAAGTTAGGCGCTCTGTCAATACTTCCTTCCAACCTGGCATTTATTTTGAATAGGCGAGTTTGCAAAAATAGTTTCCAAAATAATTTTGTCCAGGTGTTTTACGCCAAACAAGACAAACATTATTCAACGAGCATTCATGTCCTCGTATGTTATTATAGCGTCAGTTAGTATAATGCAAAACAGAAAATCGATAACTACTTGAATTTGTAATTTGAAATGACGCGTGTAGCTCAAGCACTATGCAGATAACACAGCAAATTTGTTTGACAGGATTAACAACCAGAGACTATATCATGGGAAGGTAAACAATCAGGTTATAATTTATTTCGACACGATGTAAACACATTTTAGTTCTCATGCACAGAGAGATTAATTTTATTGTTTATATATGGCTAGACAATCAACCAGAGTGCTAACAAACCTCTCTGAGAGGTCAGCGATCGTTGCACTAACTAGAAAATAAGTTCTAATTTGCTGAATAAATTGCATAGTGAAAACGTTCAGTGCAACAACTTTCAAAAATCAAAATTTAAGCGTTTGCTGGGCAAAAAATCGAATCCATCAGAAGAATTTATGTGCCTACATTTCCAACCTTTGTTAATAACGCAAGACAAAAGTGCTTCCCCCGTGTAGATAGCTTTCCTGGCATGCTTCACTGTAGTCAGTGATTGCTCACGTCGCAGGAATCAACTGTTTCAGCATTGCCTTTTTATAAAAGCGAATAACCAGAACAAAGAGACAGATGAGTCTTTTATGTCAATATATCTTGTATTGGTCCATAGAGGTGCTTCAAGTCTAAAGATTCCAATTTAAAAGTAATCGATAATTGATAGGACATCAGTTTGGCAGCTCCTAAAAGATCCCCTTCATTGGCTAGGAAACTTCAACCGCCACTCTCTTTGCCCTCCTAACAAGTTACAAGGCTAAAATGTCCGTCATTAGGCTGGCGTAATATGATAAACCATTGTGATAAAAACTGAAATGTTAAAAGTTTTTGGAGAATGAAAAATCGTGTATAGTTGCCAGAGCAGGCAGCCGCAGCAGCGGCACCTACTTAATATGCAGAGGTCTGCCTAAATGAGTTTTCGCCGCATGTAAATTGCTTGTTGCTGAAATTGACGACAACGCAGTGCGTCGTCACGTGGCAATTAGGCCTACAACGGGGGCAGTGCGCTCGCACGCAACTTCCCCCCTCCCCCTCCGAAGTCTCCCTCCCCTTCGTACCACCATCATCACCACCACCACTACCACCACCACCACTGCGACCGGCACACTCTATATGACCACCGACGTGTTGTCCGTCGGAGTTATTAGTGGGAGCCGCATTTTAAAGTCACCATTCTACCCCCACCTCCCAAATTAGGAATTTTCCAGAGAGTGTGTGTGTGTGTGTGAGAGAGAGATGGAATGTAGAATTCAAAATAATTAGAACCAGTGAATTCAAAAACATGAAGTCGGGTTCGTACGACTTCAGGTAATTTAAAAAATGTTGGAGACCTCGTTAGGAAAATTAAGATCTTTCGTGAGGAAAGATTATCTTGAACGATTTATTGTTGAGAATAATTTTTAAATAAAATTATATGGCACACTTTACGTGATAAGCAACCCATCTTTTAAAGACTTGCATATCCGGTCTCCGGTTATTAGTCAAGTAAATGTATCGTGGGGTAGCAGGGAGGGTGAGAGGAGATGGTTCCCCTCCCTTCTGCAGTGTATTTTGTCAGTTTACATTGAACCTTTTCCTATTGCAATGTCCCACCACCTCCTCTCCATCCTCACCAACTCCCCACGTCCCATAAATTTGCGTCCAAACTGCTCTGCCAATAATACTAACCACACCGTCGTCATTTATATTCTCACAAAACTCTCGCCACCGAAACACACACATATACATATGTGTACAGGGTGAACGCTCAGTTACGAGGGAACACGCGAATTGATTGCGACTTGCGACTGCGCGGGCAAATCATGACCCACCACTGCGCTGCCGCATAAATTAATCACCCTGTATATATTTAAGATGCCACCCCCTCCCCCTCCCCCCTCGCCAACGATGATATTCCCCGCGCCTCCCGGCAGCTCTTGGGTACAGTACATCCATCTCCACCCCCTCTCCCCCCAAAACACTGTACTCACCCGCTGTGGTCTAATTTAATAGCCTCACATCATAGACTATCCCCCCAAATTCTCCCTGGCCGAGCTCAGCAGTCTCCATGCGCCACCTCTCTCTCCCCCCCTCCTTCACCCATGGCCCGAAAAGTGGAAAGCCCGACGCCACCCTCTCTCCACCTAGGATGCACACACATCCGCACAATTGTTGCTCGCACGCTCCTGGATGATGTGATGATGCGTGGGTAGAAAAGCACATGGCCCCTGGATACCCTACCGTCGTGCCGGCCGGCGTTTCCGTTCGACATCGTAAACCGCAAGCATTATTCGAAAAATGATCAGTTATTCACAATACTGGCTCCACATAAAGATTATTCCCATCCCCCACCTCCCCCAAAAAAACATATCTGACGCAATTAATTAGAAACGGCCGCCGCACATGGCATACTTAAAATAGTCAGTTTGAGTCGGTCGACGTGAACGTGAACGACGGGGTGACGTCATTTATGTACGTTGGAACCCTGTGGTTCATATTTTCATATAATACAATTTCATATTTTCAAAAATTGTTTAAGATTATTTGATTAAACCTTGCGTTCAATTACTAATGCTTAGTTCAGTTATACGATCAAGATTGACCATCGAAGTTGATCAATGACCAATGTGTTGTTTATTTTCGCTCGACTTAATTTTTTTAAAATATTTTAATAAAAATTCACTGTAGTTACTGCACTACAGGATATTCTGCACCCCTCATGGTGCTTAGGCGTTATTGTGAGGGGCACATTTTCACCAATATTCCGGGATCGAAGTTATCGAGAGCCAGAGGCGGGAATCGAACGCGGGACCGCAATACCGACTGAGCTACGACGAGATTTAAATCCATTGATATTTCAAGATAAAAGCTTTGCAACTAATTTAGATATGTTGCTACCATGTTACAGTGTAATAAGAATTTTTTTGACAGGAATTCATTCTGTTCTTAGTGCTATTAATTAGCTGCAAACGTTATCCACTTTTGATAAATGTATTTGTAATTCAGAGGGCGCCACTCGCCATAGCTAAATATTGACATCAGATGCTGTGAAAATAATTTGGGAGCAGCTGAGGTGGCATGCGTGATCTGTAGTCAGTGAAACAGATCAAGAAGCAAGAAAAGAAAAGTTAAACGAACCTTATATTCCAATAATACATGAAACCAAAATGTTGATCCAACCTGAACATGAAAACAAAATTAAACTGAAAGATTAGCCATCATGATTCATGATTCATGACTCTGGTTGCTCTTTGTCGCTCGGTTTGCTCCTGACCACGGAGATCCGATCCCCCTATACCGAACACGACCGACCGAAATGCATAAATTAAAAACGAATTTTCATAAGGAATTCGTCAATTATTCAAACCTATAATGTACATATGCACGCGAGAGATGGGAGCTCGGTTTCGCTTGACAACAAGGGGTTAGGGGAGGCCCAACACTGAGTCAACATTGTAAGCGCAACTAACTCACGTTGGTGGAGAAAATGTTGGGCAGTTGCCCAGTTCCTATCGTAGAAAAATCCAAAACCGTCTTTTCCAATCTCCAGCGTAAAGGAAAGTTAACAACATTTTCACTGCATTATCCAACCACTGATTTTGACCGCAAGCAAAGTACCTGGATGATCATTAATTAATTTACACATCACAAAATGAATTTGACATCCTTGAGCAGAAATGATATTAATTCTCTGATTCATTCCACGGAGGGGTTATAAGATCAGTTAAGATCAAAGATTATCTTTAGATAGTTGCAAAACGTTAGTCACTGATAGCAATGTAGCGAAAATTTTGAATAAAACACTGAGTTCGGGCATCACGGTCCAGATCGGCCATGATTGATGGACCGGAAATCACGGTATGAAAATGGTATACACAGGGCTTGAGGCCTGATGTGGATATAATTGAGTTAGAACGAAACTTCTGTTTTAGGGAGGCGTATATTTTGTGCATATTTGAATATTTATGGTAAAAAGATCTGTAACCGATTTTTAAAAAAGAAAGTTCACGAATTTTTTAGACATTCAAAAAATAATTTAAAACGACACCGAAGACGGAACTAGAAGCATGACATATAAAAATGTGGATAAAAAACGAAGGGCTGAAGAGTAAATGATTCAGCATTTTTTTCTAGGTATGTCTACAACCACTTTTGTGTATCTTTGAATATTTATGATTAGAAGCTCTATAACGTATTTAAAAAAATAGTTTTCGTATTTTCTAGAAGTTAAAATATATTTAATTTTATGCGAAATATAATTTGGGCGCGCAATTTCAAAGACCGGTTTTTGTCGTAGATCTAGATTTGCCTAGAAGTGAAATTATGCAGAAGTTTTTAATGTTGCCCAGGGCGGGATTTCCATTATTAAAAAAGGCTTTGCAAAAGCAGCGCTGTTATTAATGGGTGTTCCATTCACAGCAACGTTCCCCCCTAATCTTCACGTCTATGGTCCAGGCAATGGCGGTCCATTAATTTGAATTTCCACTTGCTTGGACACTGGCCAGTTGACATATGCGTCATACATCGCCGAGGGACAGTCCACAGAGGACGCTATCACGGAACTTGCTATTATATCAAAG
Source organism: Mycogona germanica (assembly GCA_034698785.1). Taxonomy (NCBI): domain Eukaryota; kingdom Metazoa; phylum Arthropoda; class Diplopoda; order Chordeumatida; family Chordeumatidae; genus Mycogona; species Mycogona germanica. The sequence goes on along the minus strand of JAQGBY010001646.1, from coordinate 21,252 downwards.
GAATAAATAAAGAAATGTCGCAATGTTGGGATTTTTCATGAAAAATGGATTGACTTACTAATTTTGTTAACAAGATCAACATGAAATGGAACAAGACTCAGTATACATTGACATTTAAGAGCATATGAAGTTGTATTTTCCCCGGTTAGCTAAACGGGCTTTTTCCTAATAACAATTTTCCCTGATGGGAATTATGCACGAGTGTATGTAATTAAATTAAACATTATAAGAGAGTCCCCTCTCTGCGTAATTAATTAAAATGGCTTCATCAACGAGGAAGAACTGAATGTTATGATAAAATTTAAAATGAAATTTATTTATGCATAATTAACCATATTTTAGAGCAAAGATATTGCCAGCTTCATTTTGCGCTTTAATAAAACTTGAGGGAATAAAATAATTCAGGAATCAATTCTACCAGAAAATTGAAAATAGTAAATATATATGCACATACATTATATTCATGTATAACGTATGCTTAACATAGCAGCTTCTATGGTTTTCCAAACTTGTTATGGGTCTGATGGCCAAATAATAAAATAAATCGATCTAAATCGAGCCACACTAGGGACTGAAAAATGTATATGACATTATAGAAAATCGTTCGCCAATTTCATAGAACATTAAAATATAAAGCAATTGATTGTGTCGAATTGTAACGCAATTAGAACACACGGGATTTTTTCTAAAAGGGACAAATGTTGTCCAGTTATTTTCTGTATCCACATTTCGTCTCATTACTTTGGCAACGAGATGATCTTGTAAGGTGATCTACAACGTGACTTCGAGATAGGTGTCGTGGTCTGGGGAAGTATCATGATAAAAAAAGACAAGCGAACTGGTCACTGCAATTGCCTTTGACGCACAAACACACACCCTGTACAAATTCCTTTGCGTGCCAGACTGCCAGTACTACACCCGGGTGAACTGTGTTATGTGTTTTATGTTATGTTCGTTATGTTTCGGCATTTCACATTCAGCCATTATCGGTGGCATTGCCACGCACGTGTTGCAGCGGATCCTCGGATCCATTTAAGCGGATCCACCGTGAACGAGTTTTTCGGCCTTTGCCATGAATAGGAGCTGGCACAGTGGTCGACAAAATGTGGCGCGCCTCGGTAAACTCAAGCTCGGTCCACAAGAACATTACTTAAAATCAATATTATATATACTTTACATATTTTCAATTTTTTAAAAAATCGATTAAAAAAATTGAATAAGGTTTTTGAACTGCAAACCAGACCGCATCTTGGAAAGGGTCCGTTCGATAAACGGGTTCAAGTTATTGAAAAGAATTGTCGCAGAGGTGACAAATATCCTACTAATTAAAAGCCAAGCATCGATAATTATTGATTCAGTTCGTTAAGAATTATATTTAGTCTGAATAATGTTTTTATTATTATCTGAAATAAAGTTTTTCCGATCGAAACATAGCTCAAGAAATTATTCTGAAATACGTAGCTGCGTTAAAAAATCAGTTCTCAGAGAGTTTTCGTTTTTATGTCTCAGAATAAAAGCCTATTAACAATATTAGGAAGAAGATCGTCTGGATTATATTCAATAAAAATGGGGGTTGTGTCCATTATCTGTAGCGTCAGTTTTTTTCATTCAATTTTTTCTTTTTAAATAAATAATTTCTAATATTATATTAGAAGAGCTATCGCCAACTCTTGTTCGTCTTTTTTCGTCCGGCCTGTCCCGGACACACCCCCATTTTTATTGCCTATTAACAATGTTTGTCCACCACTGTTCTAGCCAGCCTAAAATATTCGTTCCATTTGTTATTAACCAAAAGTAGATAACGTGCATTTGATACATGCTCGCCAATGCAGAATATACAGTTTACACGGATTTTAGTTTGCAATTTAGAATGCACGTCACGGGATATATGGGACGGGTCACGGAAGCAAACGCGATCAATAGAACTGGTTTAGCGCTACCACGTCCAACATGAATTGTTAACAAATAGAAATAATGATTAATGCATCAAGCGCAGAAACAAGCTCCCGCACGATCAATGCAAATTTCATCTAATTAAAACATTCCTCCCGTTACACTCCCCCACCCCATTGCATTGTGATCGAACATCCATTTAAATTTACATTTCGCGGACACGTTCGAAATGACGTTGTCAAACTGCTGGCATTATGCTCAAGGCGAACGCTGTCGGATATACAGTTGAGAATACGAGTAAAATACATCTGTGGCGAAAAGAAAAGAGAGGAAAGTCGAATTAACGGTTTTAAAATGATTTATGGGATAATTATTTTTTTTTTTAAATTATTTCTTGCGAACGTCTGATCCGTTAACGGTTCGTCTTTCGGGTGGAATTTCAGGGCGCTCGGGGACGAATGCAGTGTCCGGGCCCCGAATTAGATAGTTGCCTTAGCGAATGCAATTGCCACATAGTCGGCCTATCTGATGAGGCGCGAACGGTGTGTCACAGCGCGTCTTAATGGTCGTTGTAGCTGATCGACACATAAGGATGGTCGGGCAGAAGAAGGGAGGACAAGAACATCGTCACGCTCGGCGAGGGGCAGAAGAAAAGATTTGCATTTCCAAATGATATTTACAATGTCGACCACAACACTTCAATTGCTCACCGATCAATGACATGCAGTCAACATCATGTATTGAAAAAGAAAATATAATTCGTTATAAATAATTTGCTTCGCATCTGGTACGGCAACAACGATCTTGTCATGTGCACTGTAATTTCGTATCCAGTGATTTCGGCTGTACTCGGGGTGCGGGGATTATTTCTGCGAGAGACAACGAAACGTTATTTCGTTTATGCAGACTGGAAAAAGGTTTCGTAGAAAATACTTCCCCGAGAAACTGTTTCCATTTGTCACTTTATTCACGGACCGTGTCGATGTTAAAGAATATTTCTGCGTCTATTGTTGTTCATTTTTGACATTTTTTTAAAGTTTAGAGAATTCGTGGAGTTTTCTGGTCCAAAATCTCTTTATGCGTCAGTTTAAAAAAAGGATCACGAGTATTGTGTGTAGGGCGTGGGCGTATGTAGTAGATGAGAAAAGTGAATAAAATATTCCCCTAATGTCGAAGATTGCCACAAAGAGAATATGGAACTATTGGAGTACTCATTACGTCATCAGTGGTTTTGCTATATTGCAAACCACCGGTAATCGTTAATTGAAAATTACTAATAATTGAAACGCCCATTTTTGTTGTGTTCCAAAATTCAAGTTGTGCTTGAATTTTTGCTTCGTTTCTTATTTATTTATGTGATTAAAGATTAAAAAATAGTCTGAATGCTACTGTGATTCTATTAGTGTTTGAGGAGGCGTAGAAATCCTGACTAATTTCAGTAGCTAAGCACGTAGCGCCGCCTATAGTTGAGTCGAATTAGTAAGTTAGGTTTACGTTAGGTATTTATAGGCGTTTCGGCGAGCGTGTCAAGATGCCATTATCATGATCGCAGGTTCGATTCCTGACACATCGAAATATTTCGGGCGAAAGAAACTCCTACACACGCCTTCCTTCGGAATGAAAGTAAAGCCATGGGTCCCGTGCCTGTGCAATTTGATCAGGTACACGTTGAAGATCCCTCCTTTAGGCTTAGGCTAGGCAAGATTACCAGGTCGCCTTTTGGAGGTATTTTTTAGGGTGAAAACGATGTTCGTTAAAAAGTTAGTAGGCTTAGGTTTGTTCAGAGTGTTTTGGAAGGGCGCCCAAGTAACGTTAAGTCAGTGGCCTACTTTTCTTTGGTCAGACCTTTGCTCGAATACTGTAGCTCCTTTTGGGATCTTCACCAGGTGGGGCTCATGGGTAAAATTGAGATGGTCCAAAAAAGGGCTGCTAGATTTTTTTTTGCTGTAAATTTGGTCAAGTGGTTAGTGTGACGGACATGTTGTCAATCTTGGGATGAGGATCGTAGAAAAGCGACCAATAAAGCCGTGCTTTTGGCTCGTATTCTGAAGGGGGATTTTAATGTAAAAATTGGGGAAATTGTGAGACAGGCTCCTACTAGGTGTAGAAGAGCGGGACATACTAGTATGTGCATTGTCGTTGTCGTCTTCAACTCTTTTTTCCCAGAGTGTCGTCAGCGGAATGGCCTTAACGAGTCTCAAGTCAAAGGCCTGTTAGCATAGGACAGCCACACTTTGGCCTTAACTGGTCGTTCGACCACCGCCATAGGCCACATTTGGGGCTGCTTGTGGGTACATATTGTAATTGAAATTCTTTAACAAATTGCTCTAAGATCATGCGAGGCTCTAATCAATTTTTATTATCATTTCTCCTCCTGAAGATGTGGTTAAGATGGGGGTTTAAAACTTGGAGTTATTCAAGTCTTCAAGGAACTTTTGAGACGGACCCTACCGCAACGTACTTTCCTCGCCACTCGAGAGCCAGCTAGAGTTGGCACACTCTCACACGCGTATACGAGAGACATGCACTCCGGAATAGCATTTGCGCCGTATTCGGGCGATGGCGCTCAGCTAGAGTTGGAGAGACCGAGAGAGAGAGAGAGAGAGAGAGAGAGAGAGAGAGACGGTGGCGACGAGTTTTCCGCCTTAAATCACTGGCGATTTCGCCATTAGCATGACAATAGCCCGGAGTTGGGACCGAATTTCAATAACAATACCGTGGATGGCATCGCCCAACAATTGGAATGATTTCGAATCTTCAAAAATTCTCTTCAACCAGAATGATAGATGCACTCGTATATTTTCGAGCGTCGCCGCTAGATGGTGATGGGAGAGAAATAGGAACGGCGAGGCCGCCGTTCACCCTGGCAGTGCTCGCTCTCTCTTTGGAGAAGAACGACAATGGGCCGGTGCCCGGGGCGCAGTCGAGGCCTACACTTTGGAGACGATGAAAATGATCACGGTGTCTGATTTGATTTTTTTAAAAATTGAAAACTCAATTGTAAATTGAACAAAAAATGGTTTTGGTTTAAATATTTCAAATGAAAAGACAACAGTGCGGGACTGAAACCATGGAAATTCGTCGACGAGTTGGCGAGGTTACATAAATAAAAATTAATTAAACATGTTGATTTACTTTTCGCCAACTCGTCGTCGATTTATTATGGTTTCTGTCCCGTTTCCTTTCCGACGACTACTCACATTTTTTTGACCGTGGTTATTTTAAGGCCTCAAATAACCATTACTCAAATCTTATGTCCTTGTCTGATCTATATACAGTTTTAAATGTTTATAGTCGCACCATTCTTCTTTGCTCAAGCGCCATCTGGTGAGAATTGAAAGGAAAAACGCTTTCGAGTTGTTGTAGTTCAGTCCTTTTTGGCATTTTAGTTAATTTTATTATCCGTTCAAATTGCTTTTCGTTGAAACTCTTTACATAACGCACATTGCATTAACGCTGTTCTCATAGGTGGCGCACTGTTTCCCATGAACGAACTCGACGCGAAAACAGCGCCAACTAGCGGTTACTGCATGATCTCACAAATCAACTCTGATAATAGGCAAAACGAGATTAGTACATTCGCCCAATGAAGGGGGAAACCTTTACCTTTTTGCCCGAGGCAACCCATTCCATAAGAAGGGCCCTGTTCGCTTATATATTTGTATGGGCCATCTCGAGCCATGCGGCGCGAGCACAGATCTACGACATCACATATATAATACGTCGGTATATAAAAATAAATATTTTTTCGTCTTTTCGCTTCCCCTTTATACAGGGTGAGCGATCGAATCGCTAATACATTTCATCCTCACCGCGCCAAAGGAACTTAAAATGTTGCGATAAACTATGGACCCACATTTTTCCATTTGAAAGGAAAGTTGGTGAAAAATAATAAACATGGTCTAAAAAAAACATAATCTACAATAGTTCAAAAGTTATTTGGCCTACTACATGGTTCGAATAACTTTTGCAATATTTCTACGAATTACACTATCTGGGACCACAGTAGAGCTTATCGAGCATTCCATATGTGGAACGACGAAATCTTGGAATAGTTCACGATAAAAAAAAATAGCAATGTCACAGTTAGATTGTTGAAGTAGCGTCCATGCATGCAAACTTATTTGTTATTCTAGATTCGCGATTGTACCTGTAGACCGTTAGGCCTTTTAAACCATTCGAATGTTTAACCCAAAATAGTTTATCCAATCTCGCCATTGTTCACATCCCAACTACTATTCCATTCCATCCAAGTGTATATATAAATCGGTCGGTCCGTGCAACAATCCTATGTATGGAAAGGGGCGTGTTTCCATTTCAAAATATAACTGAGAGGAAATGAATAAAGAAAGTTATATATAGTAAACACCAGTGGCCATAGCATAAAGTATTTCTATTTTTTTTAAATGTAAAGGGATTGTAATGCGACTGTAGTGCGGTTGACTACAGTTGTTTGGAGGGAAAAATTGTCAAAGAATATTATTTTAAAAATAGACCAACATTGAAATAATACAGAGTAATGAGAGATAATGACCGAGAAGTAAATAAATTGATGGACGACAATCTGAGTACGGCTACAAATGTCTTTGAACGCAAACGTAAAGTTTTAATTAATAGAAACTTAAAAATCAAAAGAAATGGAAATTCTGTATCCTACTTATTTCAATAGACAAAAAAATGAAATAAGCACTTCAATGACAATTGTTAATTTCACTGGTTATTTTTTTTTGTGTAGGTGACTGAGCCGAGGCCATCGCAATAAATTCACGCTTCCGTTCAAAGACACTTCTAGCCGTATTGAGATTGTCGTCCATCAATTAAATTACTTTTCGATTATTATATTACAATAGGCTTCTAAATACTATTTCTATTTGGCGAGATAGTGACATTTATCTTTTTCTTCATTTTTGGAAAACTCATGAAACTAGATAAAATTGGAAATATTACAATACACTTTTCTGTTCATTCTCCTTTGTTTGATTCGATTCCAAGGTCCCATGAAATATCAACTTATCGTCTTTAATTTAATTTCTTTTCGCGAAACTTCAATCGATCTGCTTTATCGATATGATTTATCCTTCGCTTATTAACTGTTCAAACAGAGGAGAGAGAATCTATCGAAGATGCGGTTAGGCGGATCTGTAAAACGGCTGAGTTATTACAAAGCTCGTATGTTGACAAAACAAAAACCTTATTGGATTGCTTTTCAGACAGAGTCAATATACCTTTATTAAAAGATTGCAAACACTGAAGCTGGGGGTCGCCATCCTAGGTGTGATCAGAACAAATTGGGGGGGGGGGGAAATGAATGAATTTTATTGAAGTTGACATTTACTAAATCTAAACAAAATATTGCTAATTTTTCGAATCTTACAAAGTTTAAAGCAGAGCCGAATAACGACGTATCAAACACATTACGTGAAAGCTTGGAAACCTGAAGTTGGCCCCCGCAAACTCGAAATGACGAAAGAAAAATAAGAAAAGAAATAATACCCCATAATCTGTACCGGAGGCGATTACAGATTTAAAAAATCTTGCTCTTTCAACAGAAAAAAAAATGTACAAAAAAATAGAAGCAATATTCCATCCGCATGCGATAACCATTTTTCTTGGAATGCGATCGTAGAAATGAATTTCCTAAACGAAATGTGAATCCTATATGTATAAAGTTAATGGACCCAGCATTCTATGTCGCGTTCGATTGTCGGTATATTGAAACGCCACCTAGTTGGAAACAAGGCACAACTTGTATTCAATGACACATTGTGCCAGAAAAATCAGGATGCAATGTTTCTACGTGTTTGGCTCACATGCAGCACTGCTGCAGAGGCATTAAGGATAGTGCATGTATGTAGGCCGTTTGTACAAAAAAAAAAACGTCGTCCATGTACAGGGGGAACAGTTTGACTTTAATTCTGCCTGATGCTTATCGGATTTCCTATAATTTAACGTTTCCCAGATATGAAATAATGGAATAAGGTATCGGATGAGTCGACTTCAGCTTTTACTATATTAAAGCCAACGAAAACTTTCATTGGGATAATTTAATATGCAATATTTTATGTCACTGTCCTATTAGGATTCGAAAACAAATTGTTTTGACACACTTACGGAAAATTACTTAAAACAGATTTAGCAAACTTAAAATTAATATTATTTATTATATCTTATCACCTAGGAAAGGAAAAAAAGTTCGAAGATTCACGAATTATGAAATTTAAAATTCCTCAACAAAATTAGCGGCATTATTTGTACTATGTACGAGGTCATCAGTCTGCTACAATTGTGAATCAGAGGTGCCGTGTGATGTAGCGGTCAGCTCGGCTACTACACCAGGCGATCGCGGGTTCAATTCCCGACCGAGACCTCCGGAATTTATCGGACGAGATAAATTCCTTCGTGTGCTTTAAGAACGTAAGTAAAACCTTGGGACTTGTGTCTGTCCGATATCAGCTACACGTTAATGATCCCTACTTAGGGTTGAAGCCCAGGCTAGGCAAAATTACCAAGTCGCCGCCCGGGGGACTTTGAGTCTGACAAAGCTGGTAAGCCTCCTTTACAAACATTAAAAAAAAGAAAGCAAATACGCGCAAATCAGCTTTTCATGTTAAAGAATTCGCTATTCAGCCTAACTGCTGCTAAATTGGATAACGCCGGTGCCTTACACGAAGCCACGCCGGGGGGAGCTTTACGTAGCGCTCGTTATAAATCCATACAGGGTAACACAAAAGTACTTCTCGCCGTGCAGTTCAGCGCAAAGTAAAGAATTTCACAGTTCACACAATTTTACCATTCCAGTCAGAATCTCACAAACAAAATTGCACTATTAATCTGTCATTAACATCAGTTAACACACACAAACTTTAACCTATTTTTGTAAAATGATTAGAAAAAGAAAAATTGTCAGAAAGTCAGTAACTATTCAATGTAATATAAAATAATCATAACACAATTGTGTTACTCGAGAATGTCGATATTTTTTCCTATTCGGCGGATCAAATTTCACTAAAAAAATTATTTCTTGTTTATATTTTAAGCAAGCAATTTTTTTATTTATCGAAAATGGTTTTCAAAATGAATAATGCATGAGTTTGTGAAAGCTCTAGTTCCTAAATAAATAATAAATAGGTTGTGTTCGACAGCTTGATTTCCTAAATGAATGCCAATCGTCTATCGATATTGCACGAAATAGCCTGAGTAGGACGAAATACACAGAAACCTTGTATAAGATGTCAGAGCGTTGAAGATAGAAGAGCGGTAAAGTCGGTATATCGGGTGAAAAATCATTATTTTAACTAGAAAAATGCCAACATATTATTTTCAAGATGATCCTCTTTTAAAAAAAAAACAATCGTACAAAACATTCTCGTAACAGCTCAATCACATTCTTGGTCACGTTCCGGACTATAATCTTGTACAATTCTGACGCAAATCTATAGCATATTCTCAAAAAATAATTTATCAATGTACAATAAAAATTTATATTGACATTAATGTAATATTGTCTGAAATATGTTAAAATTGTGACCACTATATTTAAAGTAATATAAGTAGTTCCGTTTATAAAGATATAAAGAAAATGTTTTAATCAGCGGATGGATATTAAAAATAAATCAATTATACAATTTTGAAATTATTAAAATAGAAAATAAACATTTAATAGAACCTGTAATTTCATGTGTCATATATTATTTAATATCATGGGCCTCATTTCACGAGTTGACACTTACAACAACGAATATTAGTGTCATAAATGTGGTGCTTGATGTTACGCATTTTGCACTTTTAGTTCATGTGAAATAAATATCAATACCAAACACACAATGTTCGCAATAGTAGACAGGTTCAATTGATGCAAGGTAATGCTCTTGATTGTCGCCAGGATCTCTGCTGTCGCTACGCGCCCGCCCTATCCGAACAAAGTCGAATCGTGTTGAAGAGCGGTAGGCGCGCATAGAGGGACTTTGGCGTCGTCTGCGGCAGTTTAAAATTGCTACGATTCCTAGTTTTACAATTTCCGGCTATCCTGCTGAAATAGATGGAGCACGTCGCCATCCTGTGCCATAAGGACAATATGGCTGGCGCCCTTGCATATGGATGCGTTCTGGGTACGGGACGCCAAATGGCCCCCTCTCTCTGACGCATTTGCAAACGAACTGGCTAGATTATGGCGACTGGGTGCAGGAGCCAAAACGCGGCAAGACACAATGGAAGACTAGGCTTAGGACTAAATCTCATCATCCGATATTTTCGTAAATCTATTATCTGACTTTCTTAACAATTTGTCACCGTTCGATTCGAAACAGAAAATTCCATTCCAAGGAATGAGTAGAATATGGAATGTATATAAGTTTAAAGATATGAAATAACTGTATAAAGCTATTTTTAAATTTTCAATTTCAAAATGTGTTTTATTTTAGAAGCAAATGTCAACTCATGTTGTTCAAATTACTTCCAGAGTATTTATTATGCACTTTCCCGTTACACTGTATATGCACTCTGTATACAAATGCATATCCATTACAATAAATGCAATGTTCAATTTTCATAAACTTATCCGAAAGAAGAGTATTTTTTAGAGAAGAAGCCACTACTGTATTAATATCAACGGTCCTATAAATTTGTCTAGAATGTACTGAAAACAGTAAGAAAGAATATAAATAATCCTCTGTAATAAATTAAGTTAAGTAATGAACAGCTAGTGCACAAATCTGTGCACCAATCACCAATTGTGACTTGTGTAGCAGTAAGTGGCCAAGCGTGAGCAGTATGTAATAGGAAAACGTATTTCTAGCGAATGTCATATCGCGTTGTTCGCGGATTCAATCCTGCTCGCACTCACCGCTAGTCCACGGGCAAGTTTTTCTGCCGACAGAATAGCAACTTAACAATGGTCAAAAACGCATGCGCCTCACGGCAATAAAATTTTAAAAACGTGTATTTTCCCCGGCTGCAATACGCATATGAGGGGTAAATGTCATACGGTCGTCTGTATGTGGACGACTGGAAAATATGCATTCCGGGGAACTGTCCGCCGTTTGCAAGAGAGCGAGTTTCTCCCCTTCTATTCCTCCTCCCATCTCCCCCCTTCGCATCACAGTAAACGCTAACCACCGCCCGGTTCACTTCTCTCGTTCTGCCCTTCCGGTTAAAAACGCGCGACCACAAAACGGGGAACCATCATATTCGTCGTCCCCAGAAATCACCATTTCATCTAACTTTGGGGGTTTAATGGCGAGAGGATGTCGACAGAATGTGGCGGGACAGACCGCCGTTGGCGCCATTCGTGGAATCGTGCGACTGCCATTTGAATATATTATCGCGGCCAGTGTTCGAATCGCCAGTCTGGTAGACCAACGTCGACAGACGGAGCCACTGTCCATGCAGCATGCACGCGATACTTTGGAAATGGTGACCAGCGGAGCAACCTACCCATACGTATATACGTGGGTTAGAAATATGGAAATGAAGGGAAAATCTTTAGTTGTCTAATATGGAGTTATTGTGGAGTCATTTAAAAAAGTTTTAGAGGTAAAATCCATTAAGATGAGAATTTTGTAAACCAATAAAGTTTGAATAAAAGTTTCAAATAGGTTCGCTTAAACTATCAGCGTTTCTAATAGTTTCGATCAAGCATTAAGACTTGACAATGAATATCAAATATTTATCGCATATAAATTCTCAATAATATAATATTCTCAATGTAATATGGATGTAATGGACATGGACACAATGTAATATTCTCAAAATAATATATAATAACACAGTTATTATAAATTATTTCATTATATATGCATATAAATTCGTTTGAGGATTTCTATGCGAATTTCTATTTCTATTATTTATGTTTCTATTGGCCGGATATTAAGACATGAAGCAAAGCAGCGATTTAAAAGGACGTATTAAATTTTTTTAAATCTCTATATGTTGTCAAACGTTACGTGCACAGCTGCATGTTAAAGTAAAGAACAAAGAAAGGTCGGGCTCGAATGGCGACGCTCGAATTCATTTCCAAGATGGCGGCGCGTTTCCTGTGAGGATTGAGCCATTGGTGACTGACGCAACAGATCTGCGGCTAAAAAAGAGTGACGCGAGAGCCGTGCAATGCGCCAGCCGGGCACAAAAAAAAAGTGGCAGCCGAGGCCATCAGCCAGTGATGTATATACGTGTCGGAGGTCGTAAAAATGAGCATAACCCGCGCATAACGGCGCCCATTTACAATGAAAGTTATCATTACGACGATTATTTCGAATGCATGTGGTCATTTGCATATCATGTGGGGAAATCTGGGTCGTATCATCCTCGTCTCTCTCTCTCTCTCTTTCTAGATTTTCTCGTTCTGCTACGCATAGAGGGCCGGCGGCAATGAGGACACAAAGTTGGCTCGCCGGCCAAAGTGTGTTCAGTCGGTGCTCCGACGTTCTCCAGAGACGTCTTCAAAGTATATGGCTACCTTTTCACGTCATTTTAGGACGCTTGATGTGCCTAGCATGTATGTAAGTTGCTCTTCTTAAAATTGAAACGAGCTTTTTCATTGCCAATTTATTAATTGATATTATAGCATGACTTTTATTTATTTCTTGGCTGTGCACACCAGCAATTGTTAAATGTCACAAGCATTATAACAAACTAATAAATATAAATTTTTAGAAAATAATATAACAAGGCATCTCCTGTTCAATAAATTGTTAAATCTTTCTTAAAATTAAACGAAATTTGATTTCAGCGTTCAAGAGATTGTTCTCAGAATGGAACAAAATTTTATCCAGATATCATTGCCGCATCAATAGCGTGTGATCAAGCGCTGACAGCAATGCCAGTTGAGAGACAACTTTTGGCGACTGATTTGCTCCCAACGTCCTGTTACGAGTATGGTTTTTAGGGATAACTTGGGGGACATCGGACCAAAAAGGTTCTGAAACAGGAAAGGAGGGGACCGCTGGACTGGGACGTGGTAGTTTGTGGAGGCGACGAGTGTAAAAGGGTGAGGGACGAGCATTGAAAGAATGATTGGGAGACGATATCGTCATGAGACCCGTAATTTATCCAATCAGCGACGACATCTCGACGAGTAGAAAAATGCTAGATAAAGAGAATAGATAGGGTAAGTAACCCCTTTAACGAGCCCAGCACATTGGTTGAATTTCTAATATTTATTTGTACATAATGCCAATTTCTTTCTTGATACACGATATACTATTTCGGGAATCGAAGAGGTCATGTGAATTAAAGTTTCTTGGGGTAGTGTCATGTCATTTCTATGGTGGTAATTTAGTATTCGTCCCTTCATTCTTTAGCTTTAAATAGAAAAAAATATCCTAAAATATATTTAAAGATCAGGGTTCATTTCGAGGATCCAATTTTGTTGGCATATTGTCTAAATATACAACAACATATTTAGTAAATTAAATTGTATGCTGAACCTCTGATCACGAAGAGAGTCGATGGGGCCTCGGGAGGATATAAGAGTGAATAGGCCTACAACCGAGGGTCCAAATCGTGACAATAGTAGAAACTGTACGTGGACCGCCACTACAAACGAATGTAACAAAAAATAGCTGCGCCGAGGAATCCGTAAAAGAAAAAGGGGGAAAAGAGCAGTCATGTAATTGAAAAACTTTATAGGTTTTTGTTATCGGTAATATTTGGCGACGTCGACGACGTGGGGTAAAAAATCCTCCATCGCTGTGTTTGAGTATTACACTTAAAGTCTCGATAATTGGAGTTGGCGCGACGCGGTCGACTGTTGCCGTAACAATTCTCTGCTGCAGTTTAGTGAGTGAAAAAACCCAGTTCACATGAGTGTACCAGTGTCTGGTCTCAAATTTTCTTATCGTGGAGTCATTTTTTAAAAAGTGATCGTCTTCATATTTGTTAACCGCTACCCTACCGTTCACTTAGAAGAAAATAAACGTCTAGCAGTGATTCCGGTTTAATTGAACTACTGTTAGGTTTTACCGTTATTTAGTATAAGATTTGCATGTATTTTGCGCTTAACAAATAAATGTACATCCTAAAAGAGTAGTTGCCAAGGGGTAGTAGATAGATGATTAAATAACTTCCGATGGTACTATCGATCATTATTGCCAATTACGCGTGAATTTGGATTCGGCAGACGAGGTGTTACTAGTATCGATTTATCGAACAACCAGAACCAGAGATGAGACACAAACCCTTCACTATATAATGCGACATGTAGAAATAAATTTGTCACTGTGAACACGGCTTGAAGAAAAATATTTTAAAATTATTGACAATAAACGGCACCGAGAAAAAATAATAACAAAGAATGATTAAATGAATAAACTAATCCAACTACACTTAAGTCGATTAGTTCTTCTGCAGACGCACTTATTCAAATAAACAATGTACATGAATACAAAAAGACAGATGCAAAGTACGTGAATAACTTTCAACGAAAGATACACAGATGTTCAAATCTGCGGGTGCCTATTTCTTACATCAATGCTGGCATTGAACAAACAATTCACTTGAATGTCGATCATATAACTATAACATTAGGACAACTTCATATTAGATTTAAATGTGATATAATGTAAAAATGAATAACAGTAATATTGAATAGTAAAACAAGTAATTCTGTACCCAATAATCCATTAAATCGTTTCATAACCATATGTTAATTAAAACGCATGTTTTAGACTTGTAGCTTTAAATCAGGTTGCTCAATCTTAGTCGAAGTTGAAAATTGTTCACTGTAACTTTTAACGAGTCATTGCTAGAATATAAAGATGCACCCCTAAAGTGCAGACAAACATCGATCGACGCAATTATATATTAATGTATCCCTGGAATCCATTAAGATCTCATTTCTAGACAATCCCGAGGATGTATAATATAATATGACAAAGTATGAAATTTTGAAAAGCTTTCACTAAATTTAAAATACATTATATATGCATTTTTTAGTAGCGCTGCGTACACTATTTTTTCTAATCTTTCTGTATGAAGTGTTTTCAAACAAATGTGTATTTGCATTTTAAAATGCGTTCAGAGGATTTATCCAAACCACTGTTCAGACAACGAGCACATTTTCATGGCCAAAAAGAAAAAATCGAAAATGCAGGCGAATGTGAGAACCGATATCAATGTAAATATACCATGAACCACTTCAAAAGTTTCAGTTATCATCAATGTGCAATTGGGCAAAGAATAACAGAAATGTCATTTATCTTACAATTCATTAAATTTTAAAATATTTTCTTAATCATTGCTCATAATTATGGATATGGACAATTGAATGGCTTAAGTTAAGAGTACTGTCGAATGGTGACTGATTTATTCTAATAAAATGATTTTGTACCTCTTTTAGGTCTCTTAGGACACAAAACTATTTTCCAAAATTAAAAATAAGTTTAGAAATTTGAAATGTGTATTATGGAAATACTCTGTAACACTTATTTTTTTAATTATCTAGGTTTTTGGCGATCAGCTAGGTAATGCAGCTTACAAAAACTAATTTCGGAGAAATGGAAATTTCTGTGAAAAGCAGTCGTCGCAGACACCACAACATTGGTAAAAATCTTTGCCAGATAATATTAGCAGGCCATTGTCCATAAAAATGTGCTTTTCGAAGATTTGAAATTCTCTGAATTTCGGATGTGTGAAGAAAAACTGAAATAAAACTACAAACAAAGAAACAATCGAAATTACGCAGAACAGTAGATTCCCGGGGTTTCCATTTTCGCCCTGCTTCTTTATTTAGCTCAGAAAATTATTCTTGGAATTGTTTTTCTGATGAGATTCTGCAAATCCAAGCCGCCAACAAGCCCGCCGTTTCTGAGCTTAGACGTGGGTTTCATTAAAAAGAAAGCTAATACTGGTAATTGAAGCGCTATATTTAAAGGTAATTTTCCGTCTCCTGAAATTAAGTTGTCTGTCGGCTATCCCGATTGAAGATCTAACTTCCAAACCTTTGGTCACAGACACACCTATTACAGAGTAGACCAGCAAGGATGAATCTAAATTACGAGAGAATTGTTAGACGTGTATAACTTGGATGATCAATCCAATATTCAATAAAGTCAAACTGTCGAAAGTCATGTTTTCAGTGAGATGTGATTCAAATGAGGAAAATAATCTCAATTTTCTAATCGATCAATGAATTTTTTACCAATGTCCCGCCGCCAGTGATCACGAATCGCTAAATTCTCTCATTTTCCAGCGACATCTATCACCCAATGAAAAAAAAAAAGATACAGCTGGCTATGTTTATTATAGGGGTGAAAGCCAGAGTAGTGTAAGTTCATTTTTTCTTGAATTGAGAAAAAATAGGATTTACTAGAAGCGCTATAATACGGTTTGCAAAATTCGTAGGACTTTGCCGAAACTTTGCAATGATGTTTCAACGTTTTTTCCTCGAAAAATGGCATCTACTCGTAGTTTATATGGGTGAATTATAGGCGAATGTAACGCCAGCTGGCGGCTAGTGCTCTCATTATACATGTACAATGTGGACATCCATACACAGTCATTGGCACAGAAGCTCTTTCAATCGACAGACCATCAGTCAAAAAATATCGACACTCACGAGCCAATGTGTACGTCACGCATTTGAAAGGGGTGAAAGCTGATTTCTGTGTTCGCCGTGTTCAAAATGGCGTCGAACGAACGACTTCGAATGCAGAAAATGAGGCGATTCACGAAACCGGAACGAATATATATATATACGATGTTATTAGGAGGGCGCAAACACTGCAATAACAGTGATGAAAAAATACGGGTTGCGCTTGAATCAGATTTTTTAAACCGCGCATCGGGCGCATCGTCCTCGATGCGCTTAGAGTCTAGTTCATCTGCAACCCTTCGTTTGACGCTCGCTATTGTCGAGTCAATCTTCTGACATCTTTTCTTGCTCCCAGAAGACAAGCATTTCTTTTGAGTTCTGGATTTCTGACGTGGAGGCCTCCCGCATTATGCCGTGTATCGCACTGAGACCGGCAATGTACTCGTGCCACCTTTATAGAAGTACTTAGAAATATAAATGTTAATATATTTATCCAGTTTTCAAACAACATTTTTTTTCAAGACTGACACATTCACCACAAATTACTTACAAAGTGCGAAATTTAGGTAAGACAATGTTCTGGGAAAGGTCGAATCAGGTCAGTGAAAATGTGTATAAAATTAAACTGGCGTGTCTTGACAAAATATCCTCATGAGACAGCCATCCAAATTTGACACTTCCCGGTCCTAGTCCTGGAACCTTTCATCTAATTATTTATAATTCACACATGTGCGCGCAAGGGGACTCAGGCGGATATTAAAACTTTACTATCCAGTATGTCATGTGCATTTCTTTATTAACATTTCTATAAATAACTAATAACTTTTTTGATGAGCGATATTCGTGTGAGCGTCGGGTCTCAGGGACGGAGGCGTTGCTCGAAGGCCGTGATGATGTGTTGCTTTATGTGCCAAGTGGCGGGAAGCAAAAGTCTCGAAGCAATAAAGAAATGAAAAATGGTCTTAATTGTAGTGACTGATTTTTGCGCGCACAATGGCGGCGGTTGGAATGGTGGGCGCACTTTTCAATATACCCCGTCCCCGTACTACTATTCGCCCTTATACATACACATCAAGGCAAGCGATTAGGAAGAAGAGTGGGAGCTGGAGAGGAGGTGGCGAAGAAGGGCGGAAGGGAGGAGGGAGTGGGAGTGGTGAGGGGGGGTGGGGAAGAGAGAAGGGCGAAGTACCACCGCGAAAAATACGCGAATAAATTCAAACTAATCTATCTCGATAAAGCCAAGTGTTGGCATAAGTGTGGGTCTTGGGATAAAAAAAAAGTCAGCGCGAGTGAGTGGTTTTTATTGGCGAATGGATACGACGTATTGACGATTGTTTGGTCAAAAAAAGCGGAAGCTTGTGTTAGTTTTCTTATGCTGGCAACAAAAAACTTCAAATACAGGGTGCACGTTCGGAGCATTATGCTACTCTATAACGCCTCAATTGTATTACACAATTACACGCAAGTTGTTGAAATTGTAACAAAATGCAGCGATCGATAAAAATAATTTGATGAAAACCTCCTGAAAGCTAACTTCTAAAAGTGGTGTTCTATTCGATAACATCAAAACCGAAAGCTTGGATATATTTGATCATTGATGGACTAGATGAATTATGTTATTGCAAACGACCAGGTGACAAAATACAGATTTTATTATTTTCTTATTCGAAGAGTACCCAAGTACAATAGATACAACCATTGTTAATCAACATTAATAAATCACATTATATTGAACCCCGAACTAAATAAAATTAATTAAAATACAATCAAATTTTAAAGAGTACCGAGCTTTTATTAGAAATTAAAAATGTATTTAATAATGTTGATTATATTTTTTAATTCGGCGTCCGCTAAAAGTTTGCTATCGGATCTTTGTAGGGAAATTCAAATTAAAGATTCACAATGCTGCCTGCGCGATTTGGCTTGTTCAAATGATATTGGCTATTAATCAACATACAAGTCATGAAAATATATATTTGAAAGCTAGATATAATTTATTCGTACATCCTGTAACATGTACATGCAATCGCGCTCGGCGACAAAATTGAATATGTATCGCGTAGAATGGCGCTGTGATTACAAATTCATAACGCTCAAAGGGTGTGTTTCAGCAAATTATATTCGCGGAATTCGTGGTTTACTCGGATCAAGATCAAACTGGATCAATTTGAGGGTGCGTAACGCCAACGGGTCAAAATAGCTCTGCAACAGCCGCTGACATTCAGCCAGTTTCACATTATATTTGATTATTAATGAACTACCGTTGGCACAATCATATAGTTGGCCACACAAGCTGCAGTTTGAAATTACAACGCGGCCCATGATCCGGATCAATTTTTAATATTCTGATCCTACTACTACTACTACAACAAACTATGACTAAGCAGCCGTTTTAATAATTCCATGGCAGTTTCGAATACTGTACGACAGAAGCCACAACAAACAAGAGTCGATTTGAACACGTATGAACATATCGCATCCTGCGGGGCATTCAAAACAGATCCGAAAACAAAATTCCTGGATCGTACATTCGGGAACCAGTCACAACGGATAATAATGTAGTCATCAAATTTCGGTAGGCCTGCACTTGCCCTTGGCCAAATTTCCTTTCTCGTTCCCATATCACCCCCACGCCTCCCCTCACCCTCCTGTATCCCAATCCGTAAACAGCAAAAGCTCTTCAATCACTGCATCAGTGACTTTCCTACATTGACATTCGATGACATATCAAAGTAATGGAAATTCTATCTACAGTATGTGCGCGGATGGGTGGCAACGAACCCAAATATTCTATAGTCCAATGGCTGCTTTCTCATAGGGGAATAGAAATGGGTACCCATTATTTAGTGGCAGTTTGCGGCGGCCGGTGACAACTTTTATTAAATGGGCCAGCTGCATTATTGCGTCAGCCAATTGACTAACGAGTAAGGAATAGGTTTTCAACTAGATTTTCTCGATCAACTCGATTATCACAGTCAACTCGATGCCACTTATCGAGAACTGACTACAATATATATAATCTAAAATGTACAACCCTAAACGTTTAAGGCGTTGAAAATATTTGAGTTTCGTTACAATTACGCTGGAAATATTTGGGAAACATAATCGTGCCTAAATTGCAAAGAGGGCAGTAAGCTGTTGCCAAATTGCAGACCACTACGTCATCTAGTGATGATACGAGGTGCCAAAAGAAACGTATGCTGAATGACGTCAGTTAGGAAGTCGACGGTTGCGCCACCGAGCGGCTAAGCGGGTGATGGGCCATCATCATCATTGCGCGGTCGACATACTGAAAACAGATCACCCGACGATGACTTATATTTCTTTTCCGTCCGGGGCGATCAGGGGATAGGTGGAACGAACGGAAAGGAAGGAAGAGGATTTGGGGGTGGAGGAATACGAGATGGGGGGATGGGGAGAGGGGGAGAATAACTTCTGTAGAGACGTTCTGGCTCTGTCATCGCAGTTCGATTTTTTTTATAGCTCAAGCCATTTGTATAAAATTAGGGGACTCCGAAATACTGCGCCACTCGGTCGGAATAATTTTTACATTGATCGAGATTAAATTCAACGACGATCGAGAGCATCCAACCAAAAAAAGCAAAAGAGGAAAGAAATTGTAAAAAAAAGTGAATTGAAGGAGGGTAGGTGGCGAGTCTGGGAAGATATATAGAAGATTAATTTTAAAACGTTAAGCACACATTTCTTTTTCTCGGTTTGTGGGAACGTGTGGTGACAACGATTTTAGAAAACTACATACCTACTGACTCAAGTCGTTTTCAGGAAGCGATGCGCTTGCCGAACCTGAATTTCCTGAGTTGCATAAGAAGAAAAAATTATAATTTTCAGCGTTACTCGTTTATGATGAAATAAATATCTACTCCGTATTCAGTTCAGTTAAGAATTTGATTGAGTAGAAGGCGTTCATATGTTATATCCACTTCGTATGAAACAAAGTTGTACAACATGGCCATTTATAATAAGTGATCACTAGATCTCGTTCTTATTTTCTTACACCAGTGTCGCTGCAATCGACTGTTATTACTGATCGCGAAATGATGACACAGCGCTTGCCATCATTTTTATTCTATTGGGTTCTTCGATGGTCTATCTTTCGATAAATGTATATAGACCCTATACTCGTACATATAGCTATCTTTTCTAGACACCCTCTCCCCTCCCCCACTCCAATCTCTCGTTTCCCCCCCCCCCTCATATGTTCCTCCTCCTGAGACATCGTGTTTGCATATATGCACGAAGACCATTATTTTAATTTTAGTTAATGGAAAAATGTGAGATCCTGAGGAGGATTTAAGCGGAAATCCGTATCTACCGAAATCTACATTTGACATGTTTACTCTTGACGTATGTGACTTTTGAGATACTCTAAATGTGTTCTTTCATTTAGAATTAATTTACTGACCTATCCAAACTGTCTCAAGACAGGTGAAATGTTTAAGTTTAGCCAGATTTATCCTCACTAGCGACTAACCTGTTCAAAAGGCTGGCCAACAATATCAACACTAAAGCCATTACCGGACTCATCTGGTGCACCAATAAGATGGCAACATCAATCGATCGACAATCAACAATCTTTCATCGTTATATGTACAAAATAGCCTTATAATAAATTCCATTAGAAATTCGAAGACAGAATCCTTGATTCTTACCCGAAAGCCGATTTATCCCTCCACCTGAATTATTTCTAATTCTAGGATTACTGAGTTATTCAAGGAACCCATCTATACACACTTAAAAATGATATCTTAAAAATGACACATTTGTGGTCTTAATTTACGATGAAATGTCGTTTAAGACAATTTATATATCTT
>JAQGBY010001645.1:0-27921 GCA_034698785.1 Mycogona germanica | reverse complement strand
TCTACTTGAAGACAAATAAAGATAATTGAAATTTGCGAAAACACAACAGACAAACGTACGAACTCAACCCAGACTTTGTAACTCAAGTAGATTGTTTAACATTGTTTAAGCGATCTTGTAGCCGTTCACCCTGAGTTCGCGTCCTGAGAAGTAATCGGCAATCGACAAGCGCCACCGGCAAGGCGCAACATTAGTAGCGAGAAATTTGAAAATTGAATTTTGAGTCTTGAAATTTGAAAAGCATACTGTTATCATAATATCACCAAATTTCAAAATGATCGGGCTATTTTTGGACAATTTATTAAAAAATAATAAAATGGGTCCATAGAATTGCGTCCATTTTAAGATTTCTAAGGTTCGATCACCCTGTACATGTAGGCAATGACATACTTTTTGTAGATTTTGTGTTTTAATAGTTACAATGCTATCGTTGTGAACGAGACTTTAAATTCAGGTTTAGCTCCTTTAGACGTAGGAATCCCATTCCGACATCAAATTTAATTGGAATCTGAAAAGAGATTACAAATTAGACAATTTTTTTTAGATGTTTTTCCACAATTCTCAGTAATTCATTTTTCGATTTCGTTTATTCTTCTCGTCCAACTGATCAATGCGATTATTGGAATGTATTTTATAATGTCAGTTTGCCCTAATCTAACGTACCGGTGTGTCTTGATTGGGGCTTAATTCGTAGTCGCGGACCAGCTGAAAGATGGCGGCCTTCACCGCAATCAAGGCGAATCGCATGCCGATGCAGTTGCGAGGTCCTCCACCGAATGGCAGATAGACAGGAGCATTGAGAAGACTCCTGTCTTGAAATCGTTCCGGGATGAACTTTTCCGGATCCGGATAGTGCTTCTCGTCATGGTGGATGGCGTAAATGGGGACAGCCAACATATTGCCTTTCTTGATTCGCGCCACGCCCAAGTCGACGTCTTCCACGGCTGTTCGAAAAGTCCTTCAATTTAGAAGTCGGTACATTAATTAGAAATTATAACATCGACATTGTACAAGCGCTTATATTTTTTAATGGTGGCCTAATTTTTCTCTAACATTATCCAAATTGATCAAATATATTTATTACAAAAAATAGTGGGGGAATGCTGGACAACATTCAAAATCGGCAACAAGGATGAAAATTAGGAACAAACTTTATCCTTCAAAAATTGCAGAGTAGGGATTGGAAGCCTATTGTTCTCATCTTCATCCTTGTTGTCGATTTTGAATGTTGCCCAGCATTCCCCCACTATTTTTTGTAATTACTAACATCGGCTTCCAATTCCTTGTCTCCAATTCCAGTCTCTTGAAATATATTTATGATGTGCCGCAAATAACATCAACCTTTAATTACTTGTAAATCATAATTAGCCAGAGGCGCAGTTTAAAATTACCTTGGAATCGGTGGGTAAAATCGCAGGGTTTCACTCACAACCATGTCCAGATACTTCATGTCAAATAGCTCTTCCAAGCTTGGGTCTCTTCCCTAGCCAAGGATATTAAAAAACAGCTTACAGATTAAATTGAAAATTGATCATTTTGCAGGTGCAATTTTAGTTTCTTGCCAAGCGTTATGAAAGCAAATAGGAATTAGTCTCACATTCAACATGAATTAATAATAATGTTACATTTCATGTTACCTTTGTTTTCGCCAGAACATCTTGTATTTCTTTATACAGCGTATCTTGACACTTTGGATTGGTGGCTAACAAATAAGCTGCAAATACCAAGGCCAGCGACGTTGTATCGAATCCAGCCAAAAAGAACATGACTGCTTGAGAGACGATCATTTCCTCGCTTAAAGACTGAGCTAGGATTTAAAAAAAATGGTTTCAAACAATAGTGTGATATTCAAACAACCGTTCAGGTATTCATATAAATTAGCTGAATGCTACTCTGTACAAGCTCAAATTAATATTTGTACATAACATATAAGGCTTCTTCACAGCAATCCGCAATTGTCTTAAGACAAGTTAGAATTTTTGTTCTATCTGAGTAATGACAATAATTTTTACTTTGTTTCGTTTGAACGGTTCAGTTGTTTCATGTGATTATGAATTGTACGCACATTTATCCGAAGCAGATTGCTGGTAGCTCGAGGTTTCATTCTTTCCATCAGACTCTTCTGGATTTTCACCAGCTGCCATAAGCAATTGAAGAAAATCTGTCCTAGTCTACAAAAACAAAAATTTGTATGTTTGTTATTGTATTAAATGGGTGACTTTGTTTTATGGGAAAGTTAACGCAACGTACTTGTGGCTTGGATTTCCGAGAAGTAACCACTGAAAGAACAGCTCTTTTGAAATAGTCCAGGGAATCGCATGGTAGAATCCATGTCTTAAACTTCTTCAGTATATTCAGCGGTAGCACTATTCAATTAAGGAAAACAGAACAATTTGTATATTCCTTTGTTTTCAGTTCGTAACCCAGTGAGGAATTTTTTTATTACTAACTGAGAGCTACGGCCATTATGGGACTCCTCCTGAAAATCCTTCTGGCGTGAAATACGAATGGATGATGCGGATTCTTTTGAGAGTTTAATTCGGTCGCGAATGCACAACTTCCGATGAGATCCATAGAGAATGATTCGAAGTATCTGTTGGAAATTGAAAAAAGATTCGTTATTGGCGCAAAATTTATTTCCAGGATATTTGTTGACCAGAAAAGAATAATCTAAATTGGCGAACATATTATTTATGCGTATTGAATTGTAATACAAACGTAAATTTTCAAAATTAATGTGTACGTTACTTTTTCATGGGCACAGACTCGACGCCGGTTTTTAGAAGCTGGTTTATATTGTCGATCAAGTCTTTGGAACATTTGTTAACCATAGGCATCATCTATATTTAATTTAATAAAACATAATTAAGCATTTGTCAGTTTAATTTTTTTTGACTAATAGCAAATTGTCTATTACAATAAATCGTATTGATTTTCTTTGAATTTATTTTATTTATCTGACTGTGGTTTCGGCGGTCCCGGGTTCGATTCCCGGCGCGGGCTCTCGAATATTTCGATCCCGGGGTACTGGTTGTTCCCCCTCGCACAGTGCCCAAGCACCATGAGGGGGACGTAAGCCTGTAGTGCGGTTGACTACAGTTGATGGAAACTAAATAAAAAAAAAAAAAAAAAATTTACCAGCTTCATTTTTCCTTGCGTAAAAGAAGGTGCGATGATTTTTCTGACCGATTTCCATTCTTCACCACTTAAATTCATCAGAAAACGATCAAATATTTCGTGAATTTTCATTACATTCATTTCCTTGAAATAAATACAAAACATATTTTAATAATATAATTTGAAGTAATGCGCATATATATTCGATTATTATTATATTCATGCTTACTCTGCGTATGGAAAATTTATTGAAGTCTTTGATCAGCACTCGTTTGAGCATCTCGGGATCCGCTAAGTATAAAATTGGTTTTCCGCCTTCGTATAAACTAGAAATTACCAATTTAAAAAAAATCACGGTAGAAATGAATTGTCAAAGCCAATTTTTCAATCTAATCAAATTTAACCAAAACTAATTTTAGCGTCAATCAAACCAATACATCAAATTATATTTGTAATTTTATGAAGATTAAAAATGCATTTTCTGTGTTCCCTTTGATTTTTTAAATTCCAGCTTACCCGAATGTGCTTCCGAATTTTCTGTATATTCTAGTTTCGTATTCGTGCATGGGCATGAGAAAAGCGTTGTACAGGGTGCCGACAAAGGGATACGGCCTCGGGCATTTCACACCCTGCCTTTCGAGCGTTCCGAAATCCCATGTTAAATATCTGAAATTGGTGAAATGTGCTACATATAATTAAAGTAAAATTATTTTAATGAAATGTTGATTAAGATTAATCATATTTTCACTTACACATATATGAGGGTTAAAGTAACGAACGTGTAGATGGCCCAACTTGGAGGGAGAATTTCTACGCTCAGGATATCCATAGTAAATTTGTACTCTTTAATAAAAGAAAACGTATATAAATATATAGCTGTATAAAAATTATCTAGGGTTGCGTTACCATATATTTCGTAAGCGCTAAGCGACGAGGTGAACGATACAAGAATGACGCTTCCGTTTCGCCATGGTTTCACACTTTTGACGTAGAATTACGTCTTTCTTGTCACTAGATAGGGTAAATAACGTTGGGGGTAAATTGATGTGACGGTCACACTCAGCGTACACTGTACAGCATATATGAAATGGGTGTCTCTCCATTGGAAAATGAGCAGTACTTTCGTCCTAGAACGGTCTCGCCAATTTTTGGCGACCTGCTCCATTTGCTTCGATTTAGTATGTTGCCAATTGCCAGGGAAAATAGCACATTTCTCACTAAAACGATAGCGCTAAATCATAATTTTTTTAGTTTTAACTCGTATTGCAGCATATAGTCAACTAATCTATCCTCCTGTCGCTTTCTACAATCGGGAAACATTTCCAACTATATAACTATTCGAGATGTTTGGTGCAAATCGCTAAAGCAAAAAAAATGTCAACAAATGTTTTCCTAAAATTCGATTCTTTGATAGAAACGCGAACATTTTTTTAGTTCACTTTTTCGAAATGTGCTGTGACGATAGAATTTCATCTCCTCACCCACATTGCTCTATATTCACACCAACACGCAAATGCACTACGATCCTATATTTACAGCATCGTTTTTGGATACACGCTTGTTTGATCGTTCAACGATAAACTGCTCTGGGAAAGCCACGCCCGTGCCATACCTTGTACATTATATATATCCTCCTCAGATCCTGTCAGGGTGACCACGACACTAACACAGAGTTAAATGGCCGAATTGGAACGACATCTTTTTTTAAACAGTAAATGAAGAGTGAAATGATTGAATTTTAAACATTTCTCTGGTTTTCAGAGTCTCAAAAATGGAACGCCCAGCCCATGTTCACCTTTCGAAAGCGCATTGCTCTTCATCAAAATGTTGTCAAAACTTAAAATTTTAATCATTCATGGATTTTTAAGAAAGTTGTTAGGACATTTCGTTTGGAGGAGGGTCTCAGAAGGATATGTTAATCTCCGGAAGTTGGCAATTGTCCTATCTCGCAAGCGTGCGCTATAAACACGTAGACGTAATGTTAACGTGAGCGCACGCAAACTCTGAAACAATCGGTTTTGTTTATCATGGGCGTCAACTCCTACGCTCGTTGCGCCGCCCCTAAATTATTTATTCGAAACCAAACACTGGCCTCCCCAAAAAAAATATCTTCCAAATTGACATTACCGTTCGAAATTCCGAAATTCTATAGGTCTGCGCAGCAAACGGAGTACAATTTTACTTACCATATAGTTCAGGAATTCCGTCGACTTTAGTCCGACAAAAAGTTCGAACATAATCATAAAATTTGATCGTGTTGCAAGCCGCGAGTAGCACGCAGCAAGTGCTCACTATCTCTTGTCGACAAAAAAGCATACAAACAACAAGCGACCGCGATAAAATGTCGTAGTGTGTGTGTGTGTGTTAAGTAAATTTTGCGTCCAGTCAGGCAAGGTAATAACTCTTGTAATCGCAAAGTGCGGCTGGCTTTTTTCAAGGTCTACCAGTGTTGCAGCCTTGGCGATTCAGCTGTTGTTTTTCTTTATTGATGTTCGTTTTTCATCAAGCGCAGATGGATGTGAAGTTTATACTGGATATATACAGTTTTAACATGACTTGCAAGCGTGCAGTTCAAACTTCAAACTGCAAAGCGCGTTAATTTGAAACTTGCAATCATCATGCAGGACCAATCGGAAAATATTTATGCAAAAATATAATCAAAAGAATCGGAAGAATTTTGAAAATGGGTTCAGTCTATTGCCAGGTGGAATAAAGCGTCGTGACGCTCACAATCTTCTCAATTTTTATTTTTTTTTAATATTGTGATTTAGTTCGTGGATTTTAGCAATAGACGTATTCGTGTATCATTTGGCGACACGCCATGTGTTGGGTTCGATCTAATGTTTATAAATTCCGCGGTTCTGTTTATAAACGGAAACAGGCCCCCCCTATACTAGCCCAAATTATCAAAACAGGGCAGAGGTATCGATCGGATCCAGCCCAAGTTACGTGCTTAAAATAACCAGATAATGTCCTCAGTGTAAACTTGAAAAAACACGCTACTGTTAGTGACGCTACTTCCCCTGCACGAGTGCGTTGATTTCTCTGATACGTTTAAACAAGCCAGGTGCCACGCCCGTTTCAAAACTTCAAAAGTGATCCTAAAATTAAAAAAAGATGGCTTCAATTAATGCATTGGCAAACAGAGACATGACTCCATTGGGCAAATTAAATTTCAATTTTTTTAAATGCAAGAGAATAGCATATTGGTGGATTTGAAATTCTTTTCTAACATCAATCTGAAGCCTCCGTGTACGAAAACGAAAGCAGAATCAGAGAAAATGTTTATTTATGTTTATTGGTACTAACATTGGATTCGAACCCAGCACATTGGATTTTCGTTGTCAACACCTCAAGTGAAGTGAAGGAACCATGGCTATAAAATTGAACTGGTTTGTGGGCTGTATTTGTATTCAGGCTAGCGACACTGGAGGACTTTCTGAAACATGAGTATCCATGCTCGAATCGGTCGGTGGATTACCTTTTATCCGTTTTTGTGGGTGCCTGCTTTGAAGTAGGCACGTGGAGCTCCAGCCAGAGCAGCAGCATCAGGGGGGATGGAAAAAGCTGTGATGGATGTCGCTTGATGGCGGAATGCAGAATGTGAGTTGCGATAAACACGCTCTTTCAACAACGAGTTGAGTTTACGCTGGGACAGTTTACTTTAGCTGTAAAAACACCACTAACTTCGAGCTGGGTAGGTCGCAGCCTACGAATCTCCAAATCTCCAACGCTGCCCAACAAATGGTACTGCCTCATTTTGAAGCATCCATCCAGTTCAAACATTCAAATATTTCAACAACCAAAGATGCATCAAGTTAGTTATACACTATGATCCATATAAAAAAGAGCACCCCAATTCAGATTTATATTTAGTTATACAGTTATACAGTTATACACTGTGATCCAAAAAAAAGAGCATTCCGATTTATTAAAATATTTGTTTTACTTTTAAGCAAATTTGCAATTGTATTCGTGTCGATGACTGGTGACGAATTCGAACGAGATCAAAATCAGTAACTATAATAAAAATGTGAGGTCAATTTTGATATCCTGTAACTATGGCTATGATGTGGCTTGAATAATCGATAAGTTACTCAAAATTAGACAACATCAATTGCAGTGCACCGAGTTTTATATACCGTATGGGTAGGAAATGCGCAATGCCCGTTTAAAACATATCCGGGTCGGCTTCTCCATTCGTTTTCAGGTCATGCAAACAAGTACAAGACACGAGCACAAGGTCACCAACTGGATCGTGGTCATCTAAGAAAGGGTCAATCAGTAAGTGTATTACATTTCAGTGACACCGCTTGGTTTTCATGTGCAGGCTGCGAAGTGGTGAAATAGCTTGGTAAAACGCCGCTTATCCATAAAATTCTAAAAACTGATAAATAATGCACAATCATTTATCATTGTATTCTAAAATTGGTAGTAAAAATCATATTGTCATTGGGATTTTTTTTTTTTGCAATACTCGTGAATACATAAGAAACAATCTAAGGTACAAGTTAGTTATATAACGTGTTTGTACCTTAATGTTTAACATTTGGAACGTTTTCAAGGTGATGGCAAATGTGTTTGCATTTTTTTGTGCATCCTGCAAAAGGCGGAGTTCTGTATATTTAAAAAAAAACCATTGTTTACAGATGTATAAGAATAAAATGTTGTTTACATGATTTTCAGTGTATATATGGAATGCTACAGGAATTTATACGGAATTCTATTTTCAGTGCTATAAAACGAGTGAACTTATGAATATAGTTTTAAAACAATCATGACTGCACCAGCATAAAAATTTTAACATTGCCAAATATTTTCAGCGACACTTTCAAAAATTATATTTTAGACATACTACACTGAATATGAATATTTTCTCCGCTTTATTTCTTCCTAGTGTTAATTTATGTGTTTCGATCTCTAACGATTGGCAACAAAAATGACATTTAAAATCTTTCATGGTCCATTTCCTGCCATCTCTATTTCTGTTCACAGATACAGTTCTATGATTTATCAGCTCGATGTCAGTCTCTTAATTGCAGATGCGCGAGTTATAAAACTTCATCTTTCCGATTTTCGTCTTTTCACAGCTGTCTTAGTTCCGCCATTACTGTATCAATCCTTTCTGTTAGCACTTGTAGCTGTGTAAAAAAAAGGGATGTGTCTGTTTATATACCGGATATATTTGTGAGGTTTAAAAAAATATTTCCAGCTTGCAGTACTAGCTATCACACGTTGGATGGTTATTGTCGGCGACGTGAGAGGAACCTCGAAATTTTGAATTGAATTTAGTTTCGAAGATCAAAGTTAAAATTTTGACAATAGACTCGTTCAAAATGTGACAGAAATTCTTATGGCTTACTGCCTATTCTTTTTGATGTTACGTTGTTGCCGCCACGAGTCAGTCACCATAAACATGACATGAAGTCAAATTATTAAAAAAAATTATGTAAGGAATAAAAAGTGACGTATTACAATAAAATTGAGAGCTTTTTGCAGAATGACCACCCCCAACTTCAACTATTCAAATGGTACACGATCGCAGCACTGATCTATTGATGACTAGAGGTGCCAATATACATGTATAATGTTGAAGCCACGCATGTTTAAATGATGGAGACGTCAGCAAACTCTATTTCGAGCCCGGCATGTCCAGAAGTGCACGGAACGCAACGTAAATTTTTTCTTCCACCACACATGCCATAAGTCACCTAGTCACAGACCCGGATCGGATTTTGAGTGGATCGCGTTGCAGAGTTGAGGTGTTGCATTGCCGTGTACAGTATGCGTTACAGAATGTGGCTGGCGTGAAAGCAATTGTTCTAGTGTCGTCGTCTGTGCTGAAAAAATACGAGAATGGATGTGTTCGGGCTCCTCGATACACCTGGCTGGATCTTGATCGTCTTTATTTTCATCACATCGATGTACCTGTAAGTTCCTCTTTAATATATATATTTTTTTATTGAAATCAAATGCTATATATTTTAGCAATATTTAACAATCGGATATGATTATGTATTCAATAATTTATTTTTTAAATCATTTATCAGTTTATATAGTCGTTCTGCGATGAAATCCGAAATAAATTGGTTTGTTTGTTGAATCGCTTTTGAAGTGTATCGGCATATACAAATGGTGATAAAAATAATCGTTTCTATTTTTATTTTATCCGACCTGCAATAATCCATGATCACGCATAATCGCATGAATTGTTTTTATAATAGAGCAGTAACATGCTATTTCAACAGGACACTGTTTTTTTAAAAAATATTTTTCTTCGTTTATTTTTTAACTGATCATAATCTCAGACACACAATTCGCAATAACGCGCAAGAATGAAAACGTTTATTGAAATCGTGACGGGGAAATTTCATGAACTGATTCCAGCGTGCGCTTTTCGTCGGAATGGAATATTTTTTGTGCATCTTTCGTCAGTTTGACCTGTAAAGATTTTTTATTTCACCATTAATTAAGCTCACTGCATTTAGACGCTACTTAAAAAGTGTGTTCTTGTGATGATTAGAAGTCACCAGATTCCTCAGTAATGAAAGCAGCCTTCAAGTACTATCGCGTTTTCTGGAACCTTGCTATCATCCACAACTACGAAATTACAAGAAACCCCAACGTCGGGTTCCCTTCAGACCAATATCACTTCACACGTCAATCGTCGATTTTTTTAGGTATTTCACATGGAATCATGGTTACTGGGACACACAAAATGTCAAAGTCGCCACAACAATTGATCCAATTTTCAGTTGGATTTGGAGAATTATGTCTAAGGTACAGTTAAACTATTTCAAGGCGGAGCATTTTGAGTATGTTAAAAGTGATTGTTAAAAGTATGACGACCAATCCATATTGCACCTGTCAAAAATGTTTTCTATTGAGATTCTCCAGCGCATCCCGCGCCGTTTATGGCTTGCCCTTTTTAAAATTTTGAAATTATATAATTTTATTAGTTTCTCTCTCGAAAACTCTCGAAATCAGGGAAAGACAATTTTAAATAATGCCATTCCTTTTCATTGTTAAGCCATTGTTTCTATTGGACGGAGAAGACTACAAACGGAACGGAAAAGTTTGGGGGTAAAGCGCATTTTAATTATTTTAATTTACGGCATTTAACCAACCAAAATTTAGAATAGCAAAATAAGTTAATCCGATTGATGATGATCTAATTTTGTTTAGGACGTACGAAGGAAGAACTGCCCTATTGATGGTCGCCGATCTGGAATTGATAAAAGTTCTGACCATAAAAAACTTTCAACATTTTACGGACCGCAGAGTATGTAAGAGAGGACAAATATAATTTGTGATAATGCAATCTTCATGCTGCCACATGTAAATTCATCGTCAGTAATTTTGTAACAATCTTGATGGTATATTTTCTAGTTTATTTTTACAGCGTGGTGCTCACACTTGTTGAACCATTTTCTTTTTTGTAGTCGCTAACAGATTGCTCAAAGTCTCGAATCACCGGACAACTTTTGACGAACTTGAAAGGTGAACGATGGATGGATGCCAGATCGGTTCTGTCACCGATTTTCACGTCTGGAAAATTGAAACAGGCAAATAAAGCTCTTTGCATGACAGCTATGGTGCCCTTTTGCTGGCGCTTAAGAGACCCAGTTTCGTTACTTTTTTGTACATTGACAGTTTATTTTTATCTAATAGTTCACATTGCTTCTGACAGAAATATTTACCCCCATTACCCTTATAAAAGATTCCAACTTTTCTATTTACTTTTCTTGATTCATAGATGAGCAATCTTTTGGACGAATGCAGCATGGATATTACTAAAGGACTTGACGAAGCAGTTGGTGCCGGCATTGATGATATTGAAATAACCGAGTAAGAAAAAAATATTAAAATTAATATGCTGATTATTATTATTTAGAACATTTTGATAAACGAAAAAGGTTGTAGGGATTCTGTTAAACCGTAACGCTAGCACGGGCCCAACACGTTCTCCATTAATAAAAATTGAAGTTTTTATTATTCAATGTTGGTTTGATTAATAACGTTTTTGTGGAATATTCATTTTTGATTGTTTAATCCACAGAATAATGTCGACATATACGTTGGACGTTATTTCAACTTGCTGTTTCGGATGCAAGCTTAACAGCCGAATAATTGAAGATAAGCTTATTTTAAACGCCAAAACGTTATTTCCCAGGAAACCACCTTTTCATCTATTTTTGCAAAGTAAATGCATCTCTCATTTTCATTACAGTATAATTTAATTTTTAAAAATTGCGCAATTGGCATATTGGAGAACCTATATAAAACATTTCTGCGTTTCTGTCGACAGATTATTGAAATATTATTTTGTTTGCTTTCACAGGATTTTATCCGAAGATCTTTCAGTGGTCAGGTATCTCCTTGATCAATGAAAAGTGCTTGGCATTCTTCCAGCGAACTGTAAATCAAGTTGTTGGGATGCGAAAACAAGAAAAAATAGTTGAGTATTGCGATGAAGGAAAACACTCATTCTAAATCTTTCAATTGAAATAGTGCATCTTTTTTGCAATCTATCTCAATTCTGATAAAAGTACGCTCTCGAGCGCGAGGATGCGCTGCTCTTGCAAATATCATCCATTACAATGGGCTCTGGTAAAGTTGTAATGTGGCCATCATCGACAAACACGTTTCAAGAATCAAATATGTTTGTCTAACGTTGAAGATGACACAGACCCGAAAATAATTTATGCTCTGTGCAATAGAAACGTGCATGTAGGAGAATTACAAAAAAGAAGCCATACAGACAATATAAAGAAACAAAATGAAATGTTAAGATTGGAAAGCACAGAATCACCTGAAAATTGAAATTAATATGTATTTCTATGAAAATAATTTGTCAAGAAACGCAATGACTTCTTGCAACTGCTGCTCGATGCCCAGACGGACGAAAAGAAAGGAAAGACTGTCACCGAGATCGAATCGAGAGATCCAGCCGATCTCTACGTCATCACCTCGAAAGAGGTCGAACTTCCGCGACCAACAGCTCCTGACAAAAAGGGCAAGCTAGCATTCACTTTATACACTGAATATTTGATTGCATCTGTGGGGCGGCTCGAATTTTATCTCTATCGCGACAATAAAAAAGAATCGCTTTAAATTCTGGTGGCGATACCAGTTCAAAAAATCGATCTGGTATACTGTAAATACAGAGTAAATTTTTTTTACTGTTATGGAGCGATTCGGTCACTTTAAAAAAAATGCAAACAATGAAGTAAGAAAAAAGAACACAATTCCATTTCAGTTTTATCTGACGACTCCATCCTAGCGCATTCGATTCTCTTCTACACGGCTGGACTTGAGGCTGTATCCAATACGATCTCTTTCGCTTTGTATCTTTTGGCCACAAACACTCATTGTCAAGAGAAACTGAAGGAAGAGATTGACAGCTGCACAGAAAAGCATGTAAGTCAATCGAATCTTGAGAAATTTAAGATTTATACTCGATTGTTTCCAGATTGTCATGAAATAAAATATTTTCTAGTAATTCAAAAAGTTTAAATCAACTGAATATCTATAATAAATTTAAATACAAAAAATAAATAATGATATAGTGTAATGATGATCTTGTTTGGCAGGTCAATTTACTCATCGATTCAATAATGAAGTTACCCTATTTGGATAAGGTAGTGGCCGAAACATTGCGTCTCTACCCAGCTGTGTCGAGGTAATTTAATTATATGCAATTTTTAATTTTCTAATCAAACATTAATAATGTCTGATAGCTTTTATAAAGCATCTTCCAAGTCATCTTTTCTAAGTCGCGCTCTGGACTTGATTAGTGTTTCATTTTTTTTTTGTTCGTGTAATGTTGTATAGGCTAGAGCGTGTAGCTGTCGAAGACAGTAAATTCGGTGGCATAGTTATACGGGCGGGAATGGTCGTGGCTGTGCCGATCTACAGCATCCATCACGACGAGCAATATTATCCCGATCCCGAAAAATTCGATCCCGAAAGGTAAATCAAACTTCTATAAAATTATCGCGATGTCACTCCTTGTATACAAACTCTGTGGCGACGGGAATTCCCTGTAATGTGCTGCCCCGTGCAATGGCAATCACTACCAGCATCGAGGCCCGACTGGGAAGAGAGCCATTCATGTTTTCGCTTGCTGGCTGTCTTGTGGTATCACTGACACCAGTATACGTGCATTTATATCCATCCTGTTTTTCCTCCCCTGCTGCTAACTCATTCAGTTGATGAGATGAGGCGAGAGCAATGATGGACCGAGTGCTATTACTGACTTTCCTGTTAAGACCCGCAACATCGATTTGAAAAGGTCCGTCAGTAACCGATAGCTCACGAGACCTTCAACATGCTTCCCAGAACAGAGAACCTGTAGTTACAATTACAATATGTATCCACAAGCAGCCCCGGATGGGGCCTATGTCGGGGGTCGAACGACCAGTTAAGGACAAATGTGTCTCTGAGATATTTGTTAAGGAGGTCCACCAGCGTGTTCGCCCTAAACCCCCCGTAGGAGGCGACCTGGTAATTTTGCCTAGCCCAGGCTTAGTATAAGCTACCTAGGTAGGGATGTTTAACGTGTACCTGGTGTACGTTGATGCTGGTAGACCCCTGCCAAAATTAATTAAAGAGTAAACGGCATTTTTAAAATTGCATTTATTCATAATTTGTTTGCACGCCAAGAATCATTCTAGGAAGGAAGGAAATGCCGAAATTAAGATTAAATTATCGCGGATTTGCATTTAAGCGAGCTGGTCGTGTGAAGATGGCAGATCACAGGAGGATATCGATTCATGGCCCCACGTTCAGAGCGCATTGTGCGTATGGCCGTTAATCTTATTGCGTCATATCATCAATGCTGGCATTTTTTATTGAACGACTATTCTGTTACAACGTTCATTTTCAATCAGCGATATCACCGCAATAGGGTGATCACACGGCATGTACATTTTTTTCAAAAGGACAAAAAGTACGACTCGTCGTAGACCAGTCGATTTTGCGACTGACTGGCTCGGCGGTCCCGGGTTTGATTCCCGGCGCGGACTCTCGAATATTCGATCCCGGGGTACTGGAGAAAATAGAAACTAAAAGTTAAACTAAGCACCAAGAGGGGTACAGAAAATCCTGTAGTGCAGTGACTACAATGAATGCAAGCAAAAAAATGTGCGCGCGTAAAGATTACGCGTGACAGAAGTTAGCGAAAGTTGGCGGAATAGGGAAAATTTCGGGTAATATTTCATTCTTTGGACGCCAAACAAACTAAGCGGCCGGTTCAATTGCCGCGAGCCATCGGGCGTTCTGGCGTCTTCAATCGGCCACTAAGGGCTTCAAGGGGTGTGGATGCGGGTAAATTGAAGAATAGTTGCTGTTATTGTTTGATTATTTATTGGATTTGTAGATGAAAATGTGTCAATTTGCCGTTTGGTTCATTTTTGGATCGGGGACCGTTAGTCGTTGTTAAGACCCGGCAACCGAAAAAAAGAACCGAATGAAACGTTTGAACCGGGAAAACCGAGTAAATCAAATATTAAATTATAATTTCAAATATCAATAGGCTATTTTCGCTCACCATATCTAGACCCAATTTTTCGAATCCGGTAGAAAATCAAGAATACATGTTCTCGCCATCTTGTTTAGCCAACCAAGCCTACCAAATACTATGACTATGGTGAAATTTATTCCACGTGCATTTTGAAAAGGACAATTTTTAATTTCATTTGCAAAAAATGAGCTTAACATTTATAAATATTTTATATATTACGATAGCGCTACAAATTATTTAAATATCTCGCACACGATTTAATGAATTAAAAATTATTTTGCTAAATAATCTTTTTTGGCAATGAAAAATTGGCATATTTGGAAGGACGTCAAGTGATCGATAGTAATCGATGGAAAGGCTGGCGGCGATAGTTACCATATTTTACCGATAGCTGCTGATATTTGACAAAAATTTGGGAGAAACCTAGTATATATAGATTCCTCGTCTAGTATAAACAGCTTAACTTAAAAAGAAAAGCTTGTCGTAAATGAAAAATGGTATTGAAAAATGGTACCCCGTTCATCACAGCTATTTGTTTAAACATTATTTTATTCCAGTTTCCATAGTGTCAGTTCAAAATATAAATGCTATAAAATGTGCGTCAATGACTCAGTGGCATTTTTGTATCTCACCTGCAAAAAGTAAATATTATTCCGGTGCATGGAGACATTTGAAACTCCCAATATAATTACAAGTGCAACTGGATAGTTGCTGACTTCAACGCTCTTAACTTGTTTAACGCTATGGATTATATTTATCTAATCAGATTATTGTAGTAGAAATTCCAAATGCATTATTAGATGTACGAAATGGAGGGTTTGTGTAACAGTTAAAAATATATTTTCCTGCAAGGGGGCTCCACAAATCAATGAAATTAAAGCGTTTACGTCATAAATCCACTATGATCACTAAAATTTCATTTGTTTTGAATTAAAATTGCTGTCTTTAGATTTAGCGAAGAAAGTTTGGCTAGCCGAAACCCATTCTCTTATTTACCGTTTGGCGCGGGTCCTCGAAACTGCATTGGAGTTCGATTCGCGCTCATGACGATCAAAATAGTCCTGGCTCACATCTTCAGAGAGTTTCAAGTGTGTCCCAGTGACAAGACTGAGGTAAGTACCAAATTTTGAAGCCGTCGATTCACAAAATTTCAAAAGAACGTCAATTTTTTTTTTTTTTTTTACTCACCTTAGGTGCCATTACCATTGAAGAAAGTTGTTCACCAGCTCATTCCGAAAAACGGTGTCCACCTTAAGGTGATGCGACGAAACTAGAAGATCTCGTCAGAATGATTAAGTTGTAACTGATTTTGCTAAATAAGTCGAATTCGTCAGACCGTCCGTTGAGCAGTCAAAGAGCATAAAAACTTCTGGCTCTCTTGATAACATTTCTATTCGCTTAAGAAAGCTAATTAAAATAGCTCATTATCAATTTAAGGCCACGGCATTTTACTCGACTTAAAAATCGATATACTGACGACTAAACCAAAATTATAGACATTATTAAAATTTGCGTTATGTGTGATATTTTTTCAGAGTTAACGTCTAATATGAATATTGTTAATACAATGGGAATTTTCTTACCGCTAAGCATGTACTCATATACTCGGCTTTTGGTTTTTAAAAAATTATATTATTGATGAAAAATGTAATTTTATTTATGTCTTTGTTGCTATAAAAACAATGCTTAGCTAAACACAGCATCAGTAAACAAAGAAAGTCGTTATCGTTTCGATGTTTGTCAGGCCTCCAGTTAGCAATTTTACTATTTTCTTTGACCTTACCATGACTTCAACCTCTATGTTGAGAAATGTCTGAGATTGTTTCATACGCTTGATCGTTGCTTCTTTAGTATTTACACTTTACAAATACTGTAAACGGCAATCATAATCTGCAGTGAATTAATTGGAGTTGAATAAATGATTAGACAACCACATTGGTACGACTCATCTCTGTTTAATCCATCAAAACAGCCAAGAAGTGACCAGGAACTAAAGTGCATTGGACTCATTGAACACTGCGTCATTTTTTTTTAGGTCTGAGGACCGTAAAAAGTATTGGCGGGAGTCATGAGAGAGCGATCCACGGCACAACGACTTAAATGTCCTGTTGCCTTGACAACGACAGCTGCAGATGAAGATGAAAAATAATTTAATAATTCCATTTTCTCAAGAGGTTTTTTTGTATATTGTCTTCCAAAAGCAGCTGTTTCGTTGCACCGCAGACAAGCACAAACATGAGTTAAACAGCACATAGAATAAAACCAGATAACAAATCTATCCATTCTTGTATGTAGAGTATTTTGGGTTATGACAAGGCTCGTAAAATGGCATCAAGAGTAAATTGATAAAATTCACCAATTGAAAATATTGAATTGCAAGTAATTGCAAGCTGATTACTTAAAAAGTTCCAACATTTAATTTTTTGAAGTATTGCAATATTTTGAGAAACAAAACTAAGTTCAACTCAATATCGAATGAGTTTCACAATAAATAACTCGTCTGCACATTTGGACAAAAGAACATAGTTCTTTTTTGAAATATTGAGTATTAACAATTGCACATGGAAACTGCATAATATAGAATAATTATATATGTATGTATGTTTATATATATATATATTTATAAATATTTACAGGAACATTTATTCTATAGGCAAGTTTGACACAGGATCGGACACCAAAATTGGACACAGTTCTGACAGTACTGGCGATTTTTTAAAAAGTGATTCTGTTCAGTGGCGTTCACTTTCCATTCTTGTCAGTCATTTTTTAAGTGTTGTTTTTTATTTCACGGGGCACAATAAACGGTACATATAAACACGTATGTACACCAACAAGCCGTGAAAAGCAAAATCGAGCGATATTTTGGTCCCTAGATGAGCAATGTTGCTCAAGCAAGTTCATCGAAACTCTGAAATGATGATCGCAAAGATGGCGTGATCTCTTCCTGGAGGGCTATCGGAGCATAGGAGTAATTGCCGCGTGGAGAAAGGAATCTACAACACAGACAAAAAATAAGTCACGCACCAAAGAATACGAACGAAAAGAGAAATAGGTACAGAGTAAAAAACAGGTTAGACGCCAAAGTATATTGCTTAACTGTCAAAAATTAGGAGCAAAAATCCTGCAGCATAACAGCAACGGAGAGTGCCGAATAGAGACTGTAGGAAATTATAAAAATACATACAAAATGGGACTTCAAAAAAGAAATCTGGTGATTTTTAGACAAACTCAGTGATTTGAAACCGTGGAATTAGTATTATTTAATTAATATTTTGTCATAGATTGCTCAATTGTAATTGAACAAAATAGCAACACAAAATTTTGATATTATTCAATATCATAAATGCAAATAATAAAAGTGTGGGTTAAAAATAAAGTTACTAAAGAAAATAAGATTTCGAAACATTTGACAAAACCAGTGATGGAAAACGGGAATTTAGTAATTGTTGGTAAGCTTCTAAAATTAATACATGTATTTAGATAAAAGCAGTGATCAGAGCATTACATTGCTATGCAAGAAAAACAAATTTCGTTTAAATAAAATTCTCCATATCATCGCAAGCAGCCGTGAGCAGTGTCATTTTGTCTGTCAAACTGTGCTGGAAGTCGTGCACTGTTTACAAAAGCGTTATAGAAATTAAAAAAACTCTGGAATAATCCTATCATTAAAAAAAGTATAGCACACTTTAAAACTATTATACTTGCTTTCAATTGTGAAGGCTTCAAGAATCATATCTGCTTAGCATGGCCATTTCATATTTTATATCTGATAATTTCGCCGCTCCCATTCTTCCTACCATTTTCCATCACCGAACAAAACTGGAATTAGGGACTGCCATATATGGAAAAACATAATTCACACCTACACTTCATTAGACTAGATTATATTACATTGAAATGTACAGTTGGCGCTTTTAGAAACCAGTCGCCAAAACACAATGTGACATTGAGGCCGCCCTAACCTAAATA
Source organism: Mycogona germanica (assembly GCA_034698785.1). Lineage (NCBI taxonomy): Eukaryota > Metazoa > Arthropoda > Diplopoda > Chordeumatida > Chordeumatidae > Mycogona > Mycogona germanica. The sequence goes on along the minus strand of JAQGBY010001645.1, from coordinate 9,308 downwards.
TCCTCCCGAGATCCCGGCGTTCACGCAGATGGCATCGAGAGTGACATATCAAAGACGCAAAGAAATGCGCTAATTTTCCCCCATCCTGTCTAACAACTCTGAATACGCGCCACATCTCTGGTAAATCGATGCAGATTGAGAACTACGTACAGTTTACAAACTTCGAGGTTACTAACATTGAGACACGAATTTTTTCATTTGGGGGAAAACGTGGAATTTTTTAGGAAAGGTTCACGAAAATGTTATATATAGATGGGGGTCTCCGGAGGATATTTGGCATATCTTTTGTAGCTCTCGCTCTAACTAATGGAGATGGCGGCACAATCTTGGGCAGCCCAAGGAACATTTGGCACTGCTCCATCGTGGCTGCCGACTACTTGAGATTAAACCACGAAAATCCTCTAACGCCTAACAGCCAGTTATTATAATGTCGCAGCCATTAACTTGCGACGCTTATGTTGAAATGTCGAGATAACTGATGATTTTTTGTACTGGAACGATTACATTTCCATCCACCCTGAACTAATTTTGAAGAAAAAATTGCAATGACGTTAATTCCATGACTAAATGATAGATTTTATTTTTAAAAAAGATTAGTTAATCTGAATCATCAAAAACATCTATATTTTTGCAAGAAAGTTAAATATTCAAAATATACGTAGTTATAGAAATTGCGTTTAGGGACAAGTTTTTGTAAGCTGTTAAAGATGCAGATATTAGTATAATTTATAATTTGTATCGTATAAATTATATTCATTAACCAATTTGAGATTTTGAAGAATATCAGAGATCCTTAAAATTAATTGTTTTATGAACTCTTATCAAAAATGTTTATATCTTCAGAAGATATAAACATTTTTGATAAGAGTTCATAAAACAAATAATTAATTATTAAAACGAGATATGGATATAAACTGAAAAATACCAAAAATTAGATATGAAATAATAATTAAAATTCATCTCAAATGAAATTATTATAAAAATAAAGTAAAGGCAAGCCAGAATCAAAATCAACCAACCTAAATTTGTTCTCGATATCCGACAATTGAGCGATTTTTTAAATAAAAACTTTAACTTCAGAGGTGATACGGATTAACGGTCTCATTGTGAGCGCGCAGCGGCTCATCTTCACGACACACAAATCTTTTTTTTAAAAACCACCCTAGGAGTGGCAATCTTATTTCAGCGCCAGAAATCATAATCACTCCATGACACAATCAAATGTATTAGTAAATTTGTAATGCTGCTGCACGTACACCAATTCTCCTCGGGTGCTGGTGGTGGCGTCCATTTTGGCGGGGCCGGGAGGACTCAGATTGGTGGGCCGCTGAAGGGGGACCGGACTGCCCTTCACCGAGCTGGTATCCAACGGTGGCCCCGGATCCAGGATCAGGCCCGGATTCTCCAGCTCGCTGGTGATCTGGAAGGAGGGCTCGTCGCCGTCTCCTCCACCGCCGGTGCTGGGATGCACGGTGATGAGCTGACCGTTGACCAGGATCTGGTTGCGGCGCAGCCGACGGAAGCCGCGGGCGGGCAGCACGCTGCACCAGCCCGACCACACGCACACGGTCACGAATTGGACCACTGACGTCACCAGCAGTAGGGCACCACCCACCGCCAATACCATTGGCTCATTTCGGTCGCCATCGTCGTCGGTGATCTCAGAAATTCCGATGGCGAAGAGAGCGATAGCCGTGACTGACACCACCGTGGAGGTGGCCACCAGGATCATACGGAGGAAGGCCGACTGCAGGACTACGTTAGTGCCGGAGACCAGCGGCAAGTCGTCGTCGACGGCTGCCGTACTGGTGGCGGCAGTGTTTCCGGCAGAAGTGATCATGGCTTTATTTTATATTGTTTTTCAAATGAGCCGAGGCTCCTCACGTCAAAGTTTCATCGCGCCAGAACCCGGTATAGATGGCGCTAGTGTCTACGTGATTTTGTCTGATGTTATGATTTGGTGTTGTCAGTTGTTTGCTTTTGGATGGAGATCATATTTTTGTTGTGGTCCTAATTAGGATCGTGTTTTAATAATATTCCATAGGTCTCTACGCGATAATAACTAAATGTTTCACGGATACTTATTTAAGGACCTCGTGACAGAAATGATTCGTTTTCTTTTTAACAGTCACCAGCTCACGTAAAGTGTTTTCCATTACTTTGCCTCTGTTTTATTTTTTAGCTATCATTTTTTCTATGCATTTCATATGCAATTCTATTGATTTTTGTTTCTGCTGTCAGTCATCGTGATTGGCAGCAAGTTCACGTCCCGTCCACATGGCGTGTAGTCACTATGTTCGTGTCACGTTTCGTTTCAGCCGAGGGTGTCCCAACCCTCCGTCCGATGGTTCGAGATTTCCGATTTTGCCATTCAATGGAGAATAACTTTTTTGAAGAATTTTTTGTGAAGCTCTCAAATATCAGCGCATTTGGTACGTAGCACTTGTTCATACGACTTCCGCCTCATCCATGTTGGCGGATTAAGGAGAGACCGGTTTATAGTCCGCTAGACGAACGAGTTTTCGTTTTATAGCTACAAATCATCGTGAGCCGGGTCGCCTATGTAACCACCACATAACCGGGCCAAAATTTGTGTCCTGGGAAAAAATAAGCATTATCAAATTGACCATATAAAGATTTAAAAAAAAACACAATGAACATCGCAACATCTAAGTAGCAATCATGGTTTGCATGCACTTAGTAATCTCGTGTGGTGTCTATAATATATATTAATATTTATAGAATAAAAAAACTTATATATTATAATTGTTTCTGTTGTCTTTTATTGTTTTAATTTAGGAACTTTCTCTGTTGTAGCATTGCATTAAGGTTGAACAAAATGCTGAGGAAATATAGGATCATTACTATGAATATTGTATATGTAGGAGCCCCCTATGAATGTTGACACCATTATGTCACAGTTGTTCATGTCCCTCCGTTGGGCGACTCACCAAACACGAACTGCTGTATTTTTATACTGCAGTCGATGCGTTATCATTACTCATCCGTGGGAACCCTTGCAAAAAGCTCCCCATTATCGCTTCCCCGCATTACACGCATGCAATGCGCTGCTATCCCCTCTCCCTCCCGCGCGCTGAAAAGGGGTGGGGAGGGGATCTCTCATCGAACCGAAGGAAAGGGGCCAACCCGTCCATCAAATACATTCAATTACAATAACAATAGCACGAACAGAAAGACAGTCGAAATACGAGAGATTGACGAAAAGATGCGCTTACCAGATCATTGTGGTGCGACGCCAGAACCACGAAAAAGCGAATAATAATAATTGACGGAAATGATGGAACTGGTAGCAGCGCCCTCAGGTGGAGCGCGGTGTAGACGCATGCTAGCGAATGACGGCAGAGCTGTGGTCGGATTCGAGGAGATGTAATGGTTAGACACGATATGATAATCGGAAATTTGTCAATTCTAGTCGTTTTTGAAAGCGAGCTGTCACAACGATTAAAAGTCAGACCCCTTTTTTAAAAATTGATATTCGTGTTTCAATTTGCAATCGACGCTGCCCTGGTTACTGCAGGCGTCGTCGCACCAATCCGCGCTAGAGTGATTCGCTTTCTTCTTCTAACCGTTACACTCTTCTGACGGAGATTGGCAATGCAACGGTCCTCGCAACGGTCACACTAATCGCTTCCGGTATGTCCTCCTGAAGCCATCTTCCTGTTTGACTAATCTCACGTCTTCAGTTTTCCAAATTGAATTCTTAAGCATTTGAAAATATGACTATTTTTTGCAGACAGACATAGCATTTCATCTGCATTTTCCAATGCTAGAAATCCAGTTGGTGAGTCCACATTTCGAGACCCATTCCATGCATCTCAGGAGGATGTAATATGGAGTCATTCCAAATTCATCTGGTTGTGGGTCAGTTCAGAAAAACGTGGCGAATGAGATTCAGAGAATGACTCTACGTACCCAATTACGAATGCGCAAATTATTATGCATCGCCATGAATTATTGACTAGGTTGGGAGCGGCAAAATAGTTTGGGGTTCTGGTGGTGCTAGCGATAAAATGCACTTTTTTACGTTGACGCCATGAGACAGTTTTTTTTAATGAGTTGCGAATGCTCAATTTAAATAAATAAAAACTACTTTATCTCCGTCGTATTAAATTTTACAAATGTACTGTATATTGGAAAAATAAATTAATTTTTATCTTCAAACGAGTTCATGGCTCATGTTTAATTTCCCTCTTTTTTTAAGTCATTCTTATTCAGGCGTGAAATTCTACATCTGAAGACAAAATAGTTTAAAATTTTTAAAAATAGAATTGCGACCGATACATAAATAAAAAATACAAACCCAGGGAAAGCATCTCCAAGGAAATTTTTAATTAAACATTTCATAGATTTACGCAATATGTTATCAAATTATGGAAACATTGGTCATGTACCTGGGAAGCAAAGAGCTTAACAAAATAAGAAGACACTAAATTCAAGAACAAATTTCATTCAAATGAATCATGATATACGAAAAAGTCGCAAAACCTACATGCATCATTTTCATTACGTTAAAGCTACCTGCGAGATTACCCCATTTGGCGAATAAAACAAATTCCCCATTACAAATACAAGAAAATCGACAATTTAATTACATGATCTGCAATTTCTAAAGCTGATTAGTTAATCGACTTCCAATATGTTGTTTTAACCGATTTGATTAGCAATTTTAATTCAAATAAAAAGAAATAACGTTATTGACTAGTGAATATGTTGAGTCTGAATGAGATTTGAAATTTAAACCCGACTTTATTAAAATGAAATGAATGTTTGACAATATCATTTTTTTTAATGTAACAAATTATAAAGTCAGAATTAAAACACAGTCAATCTTCACAATATTTTCCAACATCATCTTAGACCGCACATGCATTGCAAAATTTGAAACGCATAGGAACAGTCAACTGCAAACGTCGAAATGACATATCAGAAAATCGGGCCACTGAATGGGAAATATAATGTTCCGATGGTCCACATAAACCTGACGCCACTGAGCGAATGTGTACTTACTAAATTCATTGGAACATTATCGTGACCAATAAATGAAATGGCTTAATAAAATTTAATAAGAGAACATGAAAATCAATCATATATGGCAGGACAAATGTTGCAATAGATATATGAAAGAGTGCCATTAAATTAAACTTGCAAATAATCGACAGTTTTTTATTTGTTAAATTATTGCGTAGCACCTTCCAAAGTTTATCCGAAAACGCCATGCTTGTGGGTGTCAATATTTCCCCATACGAGTAGTAATTTGTGCTCTCCTAAAAATAAAAATGACATGAAATCTGTGTACTATTATGAAAATGTATCCATATCTTTTAACAACACAATTACTTGCTGAAAAATGACTAGGATAGGCTAGATGAAAACAAAAACGTTTGGACGTGAGCAGTGAAAAGTGGTATTACCGATTTTGTTTTTGCATATATTCGTAACTATCGACTCGTTGTTGGTCCTAATTAACTTGAATAATCTCAATCATTCCCCATTAATTTTTATATAAACACAAGTTTAAATAACCATCCGAGTGATAAAAAATATAGATTTAAATTATTGCATGCACGTCAAAATAGGGGGGACGGGGCTGTATGCACAAGGCCAGAAAAAAAAAACAGAACCCGGCTCGAGCAAAAAACCACCATGAAATCTATTTTTGATGAAGCCTGTTGGTGATTTTGTGAAATTTCTGGTTGTATGTATTCTCGCAAGTTTCTCAACATTACTGGGCGGCTCGAGTTATGACGGCTTAAACGTAACATGGGGAACCAAGATTTGTGGAAAACGCATGGGAATACCGCCAACGAGTGCGCCACAAAAAAATGCTATAATTACCACTTTCATGCTAAAATTCGCTTCATTTAAAGCACCATTTCTGTACGAATCCATAAACGCCAAAAATTACTCTCCCCATCAGAATTTTCAACAGCATAATTCTTATTGTAATGGGATCTGTGAGAATTATTTCTCAAGAACGATCGACTGAACAAGATGAATTTCATATTTTTAGAACGATCTCAATTCTCGATTATATCACAAGAACGATTGCCTGAACAAATAGAAGATGAATTTCATATTTTTCTTCATAACCATTTCCCACGTTAATCAATATCACATGTTTAATGAAGCTACCCAATAGGTAACTTATAATACGTAACCACAGTCCTTTTTAGAATTCACTGTAGTGTATATTACTACAGGATTTACAGTACCCCTCTTGGTGCTTAGGCACTATGTGAGGAGCACATTTTCACCAGTCGAGAGCCCACTCCGGGAATCGAACCCGGGACCGCCGTGTCACAGTCAGTCGCTAAACTAACTGGGCTACGACGACTTGTTAGCCGACTTGACATCCATTCCCTTTCTGGGGGGTAGGGAGCAAATGGGGCAATTGAGAAGGAACTTAGGTATATGGCACATCCTCGCAGTTGTAAAATTGATTCCGAAATTGATGAATTGGAATTGCTAGCTGGGTTGTACGACTAGATCTGGCACATATAAAGCGAATTTTAGCAATGAAGTGATAAGCTTAGCGTTTGATGAGTCCTACGGGGTAACCCCACTCGGGTGCATATCAGGGTGTGTGAAAGAAACTTCGTTTGGACCGTTCTTCAGCGCGATCACATAAAAATCAATAGCACTGACAAACTTGGCATTCTATTAGGTTTTCTTCTTCATCAAACAGACTCGCCTTCAGTCCAGATCTTCAGTTTTCAAGGTACGCGACGGTCCCGCTACAGATGCTCGGGCAGCCGTGGTGCCGCTTGTGCCTTCCTCACCATCTTCATCGCCATCGTCGTCGTCCAAACCGCTAATAAACGATTGTATTAGTCGTCCTAAAAGCAGCGAACAGTAAATTAAAAAAAATAGTTAATATCACAAATGCTCACAATGAAAAGAAAAAATATTTGATCTTTAACAAACATATTACAGTTTAATGACAACCTCAAACGACAGTTACCGATTACATGTCGGGAGCAATTTCAAGTTGCCGTTACTCTGTAGATATAGATTATCTGTTTTGTTGCTGGACCCAATTTGCTACATTTTTTCACAGGAATGGATTGATCACTCATGTCGTTTAACGTTCATCCCGATTAACATATATGGTATAAAAATTAATATATTACCGATCATGTTGCCTTGTTTAGGTCTGGGTGGTGGAAGCCCGAAAAATAACTGGCCAATTCTGTCTAGATACTGAAATAATAAAATACAAGTTCAGCACACAACAAAAAAAATTGAAACGAAAATTGGGATAACCGGTAACAAATATACCTCTGAATAGGCAGGATCCCTTTGAATAGAGGGTTGATATTGCTCACACAACACAGTAAAGGCTGCAAGTTTCCCACTGCAAATATAATATACACAATCAATCACAATATTATCGTCTAACGCCAGAGAACACAACAGAAGCCCATTTTCTAAACCATGTTTTTTATGCATTTTTTAAGCATGTTTCTGCTCGTGTGCGTTTAAGCTTCTTCAAAGAGATTTTACGTACCTTTCAACAGTGAGCAATAGAAATCGTAAAAAATTCAAAAGTGGTAACAGAAAAGGCGGCCCCTTGTTGATGCCGGGGTGGCTTTCGGTGTATCGGAAAAAGACTACGGTGGCGGTGATCTTGTTCTGAAGACACAGGTACCTGGTTAAAAAAACAATTATTTTACAATTATTAATTACATGACAACAAACTGCACAATGTTTGGTTGATTCTTCGTTGAAAATGTGTATTTCCTTAAGATTATTTGCACATAAAGTTGTAATAAAGTTGGAATAAAAATTAAGAGTTGAGGATAAGTGATCTAAATTATAAACGAATATTTCTCATTGCACTATTCCCCAAATTAAGTCACAACATTGCTTCGTGCAATATTCTTGAAACGCCTGAAGCTATTGATTTAGAAATTTGACAACTTTCGTTTTAATTTTATGAGAACTTCATTCTATTGGCTTCATAAATTTAAATTTTCTAAATAATTCGAAAACAGCGAAAATAGTTACGTTGCCGTTCAACTGTGACGACGTTAAGCAGAATTTAAAAAAATTAAATGCCCCAACTTACTGAAGAACCGCCTGAGCAATAAAAAGGTCCGCCTCACTGGCATAGCCGTGCTTGGTGTGATACTCAACCAACATGGTCGCACAGCCTTCGCCGTCCATGGTCCGGAGAAAATGAAACCAAGATTGTTGGTAATTTTTTTCTGGGTGAAAAGCGAGATAATTAGAATATTTCTAGAGTTAAGCGAATGAGCCCTCTTGCACCCATAAACTTTGTATTCGAGAGTACACGTGCTGTTCAATTTACCTTTCCATAATACGATGGCTATTAGCTGGTGTAACCTTGGATGCCCGTACCTATGTTCGGGTGCTCCTCTACTCGACCACTTCAGCGCTGACGAAAGATAGGCGGCTCGTTCAGGAACATCGGGTGAGATCAGCTCGTACAATTTGGAAGTTCTTTCTGTGGAAGAAACCATAGCCATATATATTTTTTATTTTTAATTCACTGTAGTGTATATCACACCAGAAGTTTCTGTACCCCTCTCAGTGCGTAGGCACTATGTGTGAGGCACATTTTCACAAGTACCCCGGGATCTAATAATCGAGAGCCCGCGCCGGGAATCGAACCCGGGACCGCCAAACTCCACTGCGCTACGACGAGTCGTACAGTAATGACAATTACACAAACACCATTATCAACGTGTTATTACAGATTGTTACATGCGTCATAAGCCTCTCAGGCACACAAAAAATATAATGTCGACCCAACCAAGGTCTAACCACAGAAAAATTGTCTGTTAAATATGACGGTTCGGGGATGGTTTTACTCGCCTAAATAATTGTCACATGCAGGAGTGTTTGACTTGACTAAAACATCTATCATCAAAGACGAAAGATCGGCTCCACTGCCAGTCTGAAATAATTAGAAAAATTACGCTGCTTAAAATTTTAAAATAAATCACACAACCGATTTCATTCAAAATACTGGCCGGTTAAAAACAAGATTATTCGGAAGAGATGTACCTGTTTGCGCAGGAGTAGTCCTAACGCTCCGTTGTATAGCAACTCCAGAAGATCAGGATAAGATTTTTTAGCCATATACCTGAAACAGGAAATGAAATGTGAAATTGGTAAACCGATAAAAGGTGCATTGGCTATTTAAATTAATCCAACGGACACATACTTTTGAAGCAGCCAAAAAAATCACTGCAAGCAAATTTACACGGATTTTGATGAGTGCGTTGTCGAGTTTCATGGGCACTCGTCCATCGCCCATGAAA
>JAQGBY010001644.1:0-27921 GCA_034698785.1 Mycogona germanica | reverse complement strand
GAATTTCTGATTGTAGTCCTGCAATCCCCAACCATCTGAGTAATTAACTATCATCGGCTCCTACCTACTTCTATGAAGTGTGAACATAATTTACAATAATTGGTAAGCCTTTGACAATCTTAAAGTGTGGCCACAACTGATCAGTCTCACATCAAAATCAAATGAAGTTAGGATTTTTTTAAATCCAAATTACCAATAATACAACAGAAAAATTTAACAACCGATTGACACAAATTAGTTATTCATTTTTTGAGAAACTTTGTAAAGATTAGACACTTTTTTGTCATCCATACTAGTGAAGTTGCGCGTCTCTGGTCGCACCAGCAATTCCACGAGAGAGCCTATAGCCGTAACTCTCTGGTCGGGGGTCCCCGAGATATTCCAAGTTGTCAACAAAGCCGAGACGCGGCCCGCCGCCAACATTTACCTGACAACGGCAAACATTTGTGGATTGCGCGAATATAAGGTAGCCCGAGCATAATTTGATTAAGATTGTGTTTGCCGAAAACGAAATGTGTCAACAACAGCAGATAGAAAAGATAATAAAATCTAGAGTTTTAAAATCTTGAGAGTTCAGCGGCAGTTGAGAGAGTGGCAATAAATACAGAGTAGCAAGCTTGAATAAATACTGTAAATGCATTTATAGGCGCTGTATAGGTCAAGCTGCAAACGGGGTTCTTCTAAACGGAACTAAACCGCAGCATAGTCCGTCCACTCCGCCGACCCCTCGAAAATCGTAGATCCGAACTAAATCTGAAGGAGGCTCGAGGGACACCAAGCTTCGCGTAAAATTGTGTTCCTAAAAAGTTATAAACTATTTTTTTAAACATTTAGAACATCTTTCAACATGTATTTTTAGGAGGCATTTTTGTCTATGGGCTCAACTCTTTTTGACATTATTTGGTAGGTGACCATACCCCCCCCCCCCATAGGCCCCATCCTAGGCTGCTTGTGGGTACATATTGTAATTGTAATTGTGACGGCAGGTTGCAATCGTCGACGTTAGTGGAATTCATCTCTAGGAGCGCTTTTAAAGTATTACAGGCGATATTATATGAATAAATCTATCGACAAGTCGTCGATCATTAATTTACTATAACGGATCAACTAACTCAATGAAGCGCCACCAGAGGGCACCAATATATGTCATGTACGGAACATACGCATAGGTGAACTTATATACACGTTGTATACAGGATGAACCTGAAACTATGGAAAATTATTTAAATAAGTCGACCAAAAATAGTCTGATTATTATGGAATGTGGTGATGAAGGAAGGATATCAATATCCTTTTTGAATTTCGAGTTTCAAATTTCAAATTTCCCAGCTTGCGGGTGGCGCGCTCTACCGATGCAATACATAATTACACAGCGTGTCTGCTACAATCAGTTGTGAAAATGTCTTTCACGAAAGAAGATAAATTTGCTATCAAATTTTTTCGAAAAGCAAAAAGTATGGTGCAGAACGACTTCTTAAAGAGTTCCCAGACAAAGGAATGGATGGACTTTAAGCGGACTGAAACATGTTTTGAAAAAATCGACTAAGACGGAACTGTTGAGCGTCGTCGTGAAACTGCTCGCTGATCAAACGGTGTGCAAACGGGTGACATGTTCCGGCGTCAAATTGCTCATCAGATAGGCATTTCTCAAATTTCTGTGGGCAGCATCATCGGTAAAAAAACTTCGGTTGAAATGTTTTAAGAAACTTCGGGTTACTGAGTTGACTGAGCAAAAAAAAGTGTCGCAGCTTTTTCGGTGCAAAGAACTTGCTCCATATGGATTGAACTTGAATTCATCGAACCGGATTTGTGACCACCAGTCCAGATCTGAACCCATTGGACTACGGGGTTTGGGTTGTTCTACAAGAGAAGGTCTACAGAAAGAAGATTAACAATGTGGATGAACTGAGAGAGCAGATTCAGAAGGCGTGGAATGAGCTCGACTAGCGGACAATTGATGCAACAATTAGAAAGTGGCGCACCCGACTTCACGCATGAGTTAATGCTGGCGGCGGTCATTTTGAACATCTTCTGAAATAGCCATCATTTTAGTAAATATGTTCACGTCAGTTTTACCAAATTTCATAATCATCCGACTATGTTTGGCCGACATATTAAAAATAATAAAAGGGGTTCACAGTTTTAGGTTCACCCTGTATATAGGAAATGGCATTTGGTTTTGCACCAGACGATTTTATTGAAAACCTTGCATTCAATACTCCGAGAGGTTGAAACCTAAATGAATTCAATTTTGTCATGTTAACGCATTAATTCGTTCCATGACGACCCCTCACCAATATTTCCACCCCCTCTGTGGCGTTCATATTTAGGGGATTGGAGGAGATGGTAGGTGCAGGGGATGGGGGAACGGTGTAAAGGGGAGGTGCAGGGGGTCACCGCAACGAGGGATATACCGTTTTACGGGTTCCAAGCCACGGAATTGGTTTTTCCGCCCCCTAGTGGAAGGAACCGGCTGGCAGATGGCAACCGCCATTATTATAAGCCGATGCTTGTCAACTGCTTATTGGCTTAAGCGCGGGGGTGAAGCGCCCTTGAGGGGGATTGCAGGGAGAGGAGGGAAACGCACCCCTACGTGACTGATGAAATTAGGTATTCAAGCCAATTCAATTGATTAATTCTATATAACGCGCGCGATCAACCTGCACCAATATGGCGTTAAATGAAAGTTAATGGTGCAATAATTGTTTATGGCTTGCGCCTGTCACCACTGGCGTCAGTTGCTAACCATTATTCAGGGTCAGTACTGAGGGTTAATCGGAGCGAAAGATATGGGCAGTCATAAAAGAAATAACGAAAAAAATATCAGATAAATACCTAAACCCGATGTAGTATGAAAATATGTTTTATCTATCTCCGCGTGTGCGTGCAACCTATAAAATCTTTTAAAAAGTTTTTCAATTCGTTTATCAAATCATTTTTCATCGTTTTAATAATTAAAAAGAAAATAACATTCTCAACTAATTTTTAATGGTTTCATACGCTTAATTGTTATCCTATTGGCATGGAAAATCGACATCTCATCTGGCATCAATACGTGTTCAATAAGCATAGGCGAACGAGCATGGGACAGAGCCGCGTAAAATCGACGACTGTCTTATTGTTATTTGTTGTGACGATTTTGCCGCAGAAAATACACTGCCCATTTACGTAAAGCAATAATCAAAAATCGGTCACCGTGGGTCATAATAGATTTTTGCTTGCATTTAGTTAACACCACCGAGCTTCCGTGGCTCAGATGGCAGAGCGTCAGTCTCATAATCTGAAGGTCGTGAGTTCGAGCCTCACCGGGAGCATTGCTTTTTATTTTATAAATTAATTTGGACAAAAATAAAGTCAGAAATGCGTTATTGAACGTCTAGGGCCAACATAGATATTAATTTTGTTCAGAAATTCGTACCTGGTCAGATCTTCCGTGAGTTTCCACAAAGGATGAACCACAGCTCATATGCTTGATAAAAATATGAAACATTATTTTCATTTAAAAAATGTTAATACATTTTCCTGTATTTTCTAATTTATTACGAGAGTTTATTAGAGATTTGATTTTTTTCTACCGCAGAATATCACAACTTTGCACAAAAGTTGTCATCATTGGCACATTCGGATTCGGTGATATTGAATACTTGAGCGCACTCTGGTAGCAAACGGTGTTAACCTAATCAAAGTAAAGTGATTTGCAAATTGATCACAGATAAACTTAAAATCAAATGTACGTAACCACGTACAGTATATTAGTCTTTTGACTCTCCATTAAATCAAAAAGACAAGTTTATGAAATAGAAGTCAAAATAATTCAAGTAGTGAAATGGTACCAATATTTGAATTACCACTTCAGATCCACTTCAAGTGAGCCAATAGTCCTTGGCCTTTCATCTTTGTTTGTTGTTTCGAAAAATATAAAAATACGATAGCGTCTTCCATAAATATTTCATTGCAAAATAAGATATTGCCGATAATCAGTTTAAGTAACAAGAGCATTTGAGCAATGCTCAATTCATTTGCATTTTTGCTGTTTAACAAAATTGAATTGACTCGTAATTTAGCGAAGTGTTTAGTGAAGTAGTTTATTAGTAAAATAGTCTTCATAAAGAATCAAATTCAGAAACCATAATTTCGCTTCGATAAGTAGTGTCACATCGGCTGCGAAGTGGGTTGGTGAAATGGAAAATTGCTGTAAGGGGGAGGGGAATTCAACCCACCTTCAAGACTTTAATTAGCGCAGTATATAGGCAGATCGAGTGTCTGCCACTAAACGTACAAACAGATAGAGCCATCAGGCGACCAACATTTTAATTTTGAATCTCGGTTGTATCCGGTCGCAAAAAGGACACTTGTGTCTTCAATGTTGGTACACAAGCAGCGCGCATATTGGCCGTATATAGCGCCGACGTGTAATGATTTAATAAAGTGTATAATATGCCGGGCCATTACGGGGGGGGGGGGGGGGCAGGGGAGGGAGGTTCACTCACACACACACACACACACGTTCGGCACAAGAGATAAGACCAGTCAAAAAATATTTACTTAATGCTGGGTGTATGAGTGGTAATTAACCGTGACAGAGTTGTGCGGATAGATAATCTGATTCGCGCATCAGAATCTCGTCCGCTTGGCACAAATTGCGGAAACTGTGTACCGTGATGTACTTATAAGCGCCAAGACAAATATACCGATGATGTAATTATCCTGCTGCTGCTGAGGCTCAGAGCTGTACAACTTACTCTGATTTTTATAAATGATTTCGTGTCAACGTACGTTTATTAAATGTCTGGAAATTCGTGAAAAATTGCATTTGCACCCATCGCAAACGGCCATTTCGGATTGAATGGGTTTTCCGTCATCGTTTATCCAAAGTCCAAACTCATAAAGCCTGGTTGAATCTCGATTATAGCTTTTATTATAACTGGAAAGCGTGACGAATACGATCCTTCATAATCAAGAAAAAGCGACTCGCTTGCATAACAACCAACCTGTTGATGGCAATATGGATAGCATTATTCATCCAATTTCATCAGAAAAATTAGGCAAAATACGCGACTGACAAGCAAGTATACAGAATAAATGTTAGACATGTCACACCCGGTGATTTGTATTAAATGATTAAAATGAATTACTCTGTACAAGCCGTTTCACTCGAATATCTGCGTCTTATCAATGACGAAATTGCTTTTGTCAGAGGTGATATAAATTATATTGCCGACCTCCCATAAAAAAGGATAATGCCGAATTAATAAATTCGTAATCGATGTCAATGATTATCAGATAAAAAACTTTTATTACACTGAATAGGCGTTGTTCTGAAAAGCCTTTTCGTTAAAACTGTTTGAAGAAATACTGATTGTGGTATTTTAAAGTTGCTATTTGACAGCGGCAGAATTACTATTAATTATACTTCTGAAGAGTAGTATCAGTGTCAGAAGTTAAAAAACAGATGGAATTGTTAGGTTGTCACTTGCAACATCCTTCTTTCGTTTTATGGGCAATTATACTTCAATAAATTCGTATCAAGAGTGACACATCTTTTTTGGCGAACTTATTATTGCCTATACGAGTACATGCGAGCTTAATTTATTGTTACATCACATATCTTACCGTGTCATGCGGGCCCCCATAACGTGCGTGATCAGAAGTTTGAGAGATAATTAGGTTGCGTAAGGCACAGGTTTTACGGATATATTGATAATATTATATTACTTAGAAACTTGTTTGCATTTGTTAAAGAAGTGTCCCAAAAGTATCCATTCATTCCGCAAACATTCCGTATGAATTGAGACTTGTATATATATATTTTTCTATTCTCGCGTCGCAATTGACTCGTATTGGCTGATGATTCAGATTCGCAAATCGGATATTTGATAATAATGGAAAGTCCAAAGTATTTGTCACAATTTGTATTAATTTGATATAATTTTATTTTTATTTTGTTAAAGTGTTGAATTTGAAATTGGATCGTGGATCGTGGAAAAGCGACAAATATTGGGATTCTGACTCGTACTGCCAAAATTGGGAAAATTGTGAGACAGACTCCTATTAGGTGTAGAAGAACGGGACATACTAAATGGTTCAGTAGCTGCATTGCAGTTGTGACTCGTACTTCAACTCCTATTTCCCCAGAGTGTGTCGACAGTGGAATACCCTGAGGCGGTAATGCAGAGACACCGCTCACCGAGTGCAAGAAGTATCGATGGAAGAAGTATCGAGAGCAGAGGTATCGGGAAGAGATCACGATACCGGAAGTGAGGAAGCGTAACGTCACTCTACTCGCAGACACTCATTCGTCTACACGTATTCTGAAACTGTGCTTCCCGTGTAATTTAGATATCTCTCCGAATAAACGGTATTCTTGTTATAAATACTTGTCGTGGTTCTTCTCTCCTTATTGGTGACCCTGACGTGATCTGAACACGCAACCTTCTGATCTGGAGTCAAAAAGTCCCAAGTCAAAAGCCTGTTAGGACATGACAACCACACCTTTGTCCTTAACTGGTCGTTCGACCTCCGCCATAGGTCCCATCTGGGGCTGCTTGTGGGAACATATTGAAATTATAATTGGAATAAAAAAAAACCCAAGGGGCCCCTGGCAATTTTACTTTACCTAGACTGCATAGGAAACAGATATTTAACGTCCCGTTGTGCTCATCATTTTACTTCCATCCCGAAAGAAGGCGTAAGAATGAAAGCACTCGAAACATCAGATTGTACATGTACTGTATATGTCCAAGCGACATTTTATAAGAGACAAGTTTTTATCTTAGAAGCTTGGCCATTTCAGAAAAAATCAAAACTGATTAGTTCCTTCTTACCTATTTAATACAGAACATTTTTTTGCCAGAATATATTTAATTTTTTGTCCTAGAGTTTCTGGATACGAAATGTTGATGAATCGATCACTTGATAGCGATTGTTTTGAATGGTCCTTAGATCCGTGGAGCTAGTCCGAGATTACCAAACATATGACCCAAGGTGACTCGAAAAAAATTGATTTAATTTTGCCTGTAACGCTAGTAGAAGTCTCCCCATAAGCCTATATACGTCACCTATGTGCACACAGGTATCTTTACATAAGGTGGGATAGGAGAAAGTCATAAATCACTTTTATATCGCGGGACGGCATCTTTTTAATGCGTGTTTGACATCGCATTATCAGTTTAAAATGACACTCGAATATATTTCATGGATGTGTAAACGGAGGCTACGTGCATCCGTTAGGTCGGGCTGCCTTCCCTTAATTTCAAACTGCGATAAAGGAAGGGCGTTGATACGAATTGTGTCCGAATATATCGGCAAACATTAATATCTCATTGGATAACATTTTTTAAAGCGCGAAATGAGTATAAATATTTGCATAGCAAAATTGGACATTATGATGATGTCCAATTATCCCTTGGCTACGGAACGGATGAAAATCATCGCCAAACCACCTAATCTACTACTGTATAAAGCTGAGAAAAAGGAATGTAGCTCAACACTCGCAAGAACCGAGTGTAACACGCGTTTAACTTGTAAAAAATCGATGTTTGATTTAATACAATTGTATTTATTTTGTCGCGTCGCGGAGTTTTCATTTTAGAAAATACAGTAGTATCATTTAATTGGAGTATATTTGTTTGATTAGCCGCAATCGCACAAGTACCTGGTAGCTACAGTGTCGCATAGATGCGCTGCAAATATAATCAATAGTTTCGTGAATTAAAATCGACACTTTAATCTTGTCGATTTTAAACTCTGGCGATTGAGTGCATTGCACGGATATTTATTTGTTATGTCTAAAATGTATCCATGCATAAGTTTAGATAACGAACGTAAATGTCCAATTTTCGAAACCGCCCTATTTGGTTGTATATGTGATCAGAAGAAAAAAAAACTGATTAGGCTTTCGAATGTCGAGTCGACATCAATCGAAGAGCACTTGACGAAAACCCGGCAACACATCCTTGAACAATCGAGTCTCATTTATATTCTCAAGAAGCAGAGTTAATTTAAAACTTAGTGCGACATGATCCCGCGTTAGCGGTCCACGGATTTTGATGCACTTACACCGGCATGTAAACAAATAAGCCTGTTGGCCAACCATTTTTAATTTAGTGCAGAAAAGGAGGAAAATCGACGTTATCTCGATTCCTGATAATGGCCACCTATTTGTCGGCGAATCGGTTCAGGAGAGACTACTATGAAGATGTAGTCCTATAACAGTACGATCACATAAATATTTATCACCCAGTCACGTACGGTCAAGATGACAGATACAATATTATTATTTAATATTAAAAAATTGTACTGTACATACTCTGTACATGTATAATGATGAGACTAGTGTAACTCATCTAGACTTGGGTGTATATATTTATTTGTTATATGTCAATTATAACCGTAAACTGAATTGCATCTTGAATTGCATTTTGAAACAAATAAGCAAATTGTGAAATTGTGAAATTGAGAAAAACAAAGTGATCTATGACTGAGGTAATTATGACAAAATTATACTAGCGAATAATATTCAGAATGGCTTCCTAAATAAAAACTAAATCGAAACAACAAATACAAGTATTTTTGTCAAGTCGGATGTCAAGTTAACAATGGTTAAAAATCAAATAAATATCTATTCTAATTGGCAACCCACTTCAATACTGTAAGCATGTACATCTACATCGCAAGGGTTTAATTTGTCATGTCCACGTTCTCGAAAATACTTTCGGATACGATCTGAGGTGGACTGGTTTAAACCGACCTGCCAATGGTTTCCAAAACACGTAATTGTTGAAAGTGCGGTCCTCGAAAGATCGTGACAACTAGGGAATTGGATCTAATTCGGTTGATCAAAAATTCTTTCTTGCCGCACGCATCGTTACGAGCAGTCATCCATAGTCCTTATCAGTTGTCGGCCTGGGCGCTCAAGAGACTAGGACACAGGCCTGTATTAGGTCTTGTGTCAATCCACGCAAGCTGATTGGTTTCATTATATACGCGTCAATGGTTGACTGCTCTCGCCGTCACTTAATTCCAGAAATTCCCGGGTAGTCGGAATAGTATCGTTTCGTTCATGTTAATAAGTTGAGAACCAGGAGATGAATTTTTTTTAGAGAATGACAGGCGTGCGTGGTACGTATGTAGTTCATGAAGACGAGAAATGGACAAGTGGTGAATGCAGAATTATTAAAAATAATTTTCTATATTTGCATTGAAGATACGCAGAGTCGAATCTGGCGCCCAAAATATTATTTTCACTTCAAAATTAATTTTAATTGGCTAGCCAACTTGAAGTTTTTTTTAAACAATAGTATGGACCTCATGGTTTCAAATTGAATAAGTCATGAAAACAGGGTCCTTGAAGGATTCCGAATTTACCAATAAATTTAAAGTGCACGTACAAAAACCCATTCAAATAGTGATATTTTTTATTCTGAAAAGCAATCGATTCTGGAATACTCAATATTTACAGAAAATGTTAAAATTTCATGCGCCATACCATTCATACCACCACCGTCTCCAAATTGCGCTTCCTGTGACAGATCTTTTGAGTACAAAAAAAAGAGAGCCTGGAATCTGGCTTCGAATGTCGTCGGACTCTTCGGGAGGCAATGCCGCATGCGAGCGTGTCCATCGGCCATCAAATGAGGCAATTACGGCAAGATTAATAGTGGATTTAGTCGTAACCGGGAGAGCGCAGAGCAACTACGTGGGGGCTATTCAAGTGCAATTCAGCTTCCGATAGCGCTATAATTAAATTTTGTTCTTACGGTCGCCGATGGTGGCTTTCTACACAGGAGACGTGTATCGAACTGGACTCGTGAGTGGTCATTCTGTCGTCCACTAGCGTCGTTCGTCTTCCTCAGTTCAACCGCCCATGATTATCGAATTCTTTCCGGACCCATGCCAACTAGAGCTATACGCACATGTACATTTGTTCATGTACAACTCAGCTCTAATCTACTGTTTCAGCTTTCGGGGGGTTTACACACTCTCAATTTGGAATTCGAAATTGGGTTATCGGCCTGAAAAAAGCAAGATCCAAAAAACATGTTTCTCAAAAACTGATTGGAGGGGGAAAAAAATTTATTTAAAAATGAAGAAGCTCATAAACTCGCGCTCTTTATTGCTATCAACTATTTGTCTCCGTTCTAGATTTCCCAAATAGTGCTAGCCAATGTCAAAAGTTATTGTCCAAAATTCGTTTGTGCAACTTCAAATGATTAAATTTTTTTAATACTTGGTTACACCTTTTTATGGAATTTGGTAGCTTTGAAAATGGCCAAGCAAGTCTCGCGCAAGATACCAAGGTGTCTTTCTCCGGTCAAAAATTGGTACACGATTGGTCTTTCCTAGCTAGTCGAATAAAAAGCGCCACTCTTGAGGCAATATTGATCTCCATTGCAAGTGTAATGATGCGTTTTCGTTCCGTGTGCGCTCTCTCTGCTACAACCACAAGGTGGCGCCACTTAAATTCGTTACTGGTCAATTGCCCCCAACCATTACTGCTTTTTGCCGAGACGATTTCTACGCGTCCATTTCATGTCGCCAACGTTTTTATCTTAATGAATACCAAGTCACGTGTAAAATGAGGCATTAAGGAGAGCGCGAGAAACCTAAGAATCCTAGTGGCTACTGAAAGACAGGACCAGTGGTTCCAAACTAAATGCATGCAAACAGAAACAAAGATTGCCAAGAGATCAGAAAAAATTAAAGAACACATGAAGCGTAAAAAAGGAAGGCAAATATTCTCTACTCGGCTAGTACCTGCAGATGCGAAGCTGTAGAAATGATTAATAGTGTACAAATTGGAATACTACAAGAACGTTGACACGTCCAATTACTAATTGTGATTCCATAATTCGATATAACCACCCCTACACACTGCAACTTACACGAGAACTCATGAGACGGAAGACCCAGAAGGATAGAATAAATTTTAGTAAATAAAATTCTGGGTCAAGCTGGGCAAGATTTCAAACTTGAACCCCTTGTTACTCAAAAAATCTTGAATATTCCCACACAACAAATTAAAAATGTACAGAACTACAATGCAAGTGATCTAATAGAGAAGTTCTCGATCCTCAGTCGAAAATATCTATTCGTTCGAACCACAGTTCAAATGCCTTTGATCTAACAAGATCAGCCGTCGAGTAACGAGCTACTCTGTAATCGTGTCATGTCCCCACATCAATTGCTCCGTGCGCAGAGGACAGCAAAAGGGTGGGTGGAGGGAGGACCCCAATGCAGCCAGAGTGGCCAAGTCCCAGTTTTATGGCCTTTGATATGTCATTAGCCCTTTCATCGACGACATGCTCTTTTTCAATGGTCACCAGAGCCTTTTATTTTTTGTTTCCCCCCAATTGGCATCAACGGCGAGCGTGAAATTCGTTGCGTATTATCTATCTATTGATCCAATGAGTTAGAAAATTCTTTAAGTTGTGTTTAAAGTATCTGAATGGTAAAAGTAACCACCTAAATATATTAAAAATGGTCTTTCAGGATCTGAATGTGAACCTTGGTATATTTATAAAGAATAGTAATATATTGCGACTGTATCTCATCCAAATCTAAGACAACTTAAGCACTGGTTATAAAAAGTGACATCGAGACAGTTTTCATGGAACACAAGTCTATTCTTCTATGGTCAACGCAAGTCATTTTCGCTTGGAAAAATGGTACAAAATTAATGTGAAAATGAATGGCAATCAACGACCGTCAATTTTGTATACGATTTGATAGTTTTTCATCAGTCGACATGGGTAGACCTTTCACACGACGTTCAAACATGTCAAACATTACTCCATCTCTCTCACATACTTGGATATATTAACAGATTTAACCGACCTGTAAATCGGCTCAACTTCTCACACACTCACTTATTACCAAATGAATTCAAAACAATAGTCACGGCACGTCTTTTTACTCTAAAGATTCAATCCTATTAATCACTCAACTAGGTTCTTAATCTGTAGAAGTACAAAATTCAATATCTCGACAGATGCAATAAAAGCGACATAAGGCCGAACCTATCTAGAACCCCCCAAATATATATTTTTTTTGTTAAGGCTTAGTAATCAAGATTGTTTTACTTTAATACACCCTAAAATTCACAATATCATTGTATTTTGGAAAAGATGACAAAGAGCATATTATAAAGTGAAAGTTACATTCATCGAGAAGAAAATTCAAAATTTGTCATCGCACTTCACACAAAACCGAGGTACCGTTACAATGCCAGTTGTGAAGCCCAATAACCACGTAGAGCGCTGGTGACATCACCAGCGACTTAGCTCGCGTGAACAAGAAATGAAATAGCTAGCCCATGAATTTTGTTGACAAAGTACAGACTTCACCCAGTATCAAAATCTTTTTGCTACACGTGTCAAGCGCTAAACCGGACACAAACCTAACTTACGCGTCATAATTAAATTAATACGCTACAGTAAAATCAAAACACGGTCAACACCACCAACGTCGCAATTATTTACAGGACATGAAATATATTTACAGTTAACGAACGCAGTCGCCGCCTTAATCTAACAACCAGTTGGTTGCCAGACATCAAAATTTCTTCCTAAGATGACGACGTCCGAGTCTTTGAGTATAGCAAGAACGTACAAGGCGAGAAGTGAAAAATGTACCATTTAAATTGTGTATTTACAAGATATAACTATTCAAGCAAACAATAGTAACACAGCCGGTGGCCAAGCAATATGCTCTGCACTAGCCTAGCCTGTCGGGTCCAAATAAAGTTATGTAAGCTGTACTGTATGATGCTAGTCACTGCCGAAAACATAATGCATTCGGGTACAGTCGGAGTAGATACTCTAAAAGTATAGTCACAAGAGAAAAAAACACAAATTGTGAACCATGCGGAAACAATTAAAAATTGATGTTAAAAATACGGGCAAAAAATATTTATGGATTTTCCATATATTAGTGAAATGTATGAAGTTTAAATTGTGTATGAGTGCCGCGATCGAGGTGATTCAATCGATAAAACTAAAAACTAGTTCAAAATTCTGCAACCGAAAATCGATGTCGACTTTCAAAACTCAATGATGATTCATAACAAATCGAGACACACAACATACTATTTCAGAATATGCAAAATTGACTTATGTGAAGGGAGTCATAAATTACACAGGTTATATTGGTCGAACTATGTAACAAAGGTAAAAGCACAGACTTCTATTGTCAATTCGCGTCAATTTGGTAATTAATCTTGAATGCCGTTAACATGGATTTTCTCTCCAGTGATCAACATTTCTAAATACAGAATTTGAATGGTAGAAAATTCATAACTTCCTAAGTCTTCCAATACACACGAAATCACAACCAGATAAAGTCCAGTTAAACGTACAAAACCCCGAACTTGCGAGCTAAAATTACTGACGATTTTATTAGTACTAGAACGTACTTTAAAGTAGTCAGAAAATTCTTAATTATTTGGGAGATTATAATATGAACACGCGTTTAAAACTAATATGAATATGTATTAAGTATTGGAACTTGAGCTATTTAATTGAAACAAAAATTTATCATCAATATGACAAATTAATTCACACTAGGTCAACCATGACGGACACCGCATTTTATAATAAAAAAAAAATTACGAAAATTTTGTTTCGATTGTTTGCGAACAGGTAGTGAAAGCTCAACACTTACACTGATGCTCACAATAAGAACAATAATTGAAAACACAAATACACTACTAGTAATACTATGGTGGGCAATTTCAAATTTAATTTTTCTGTCACACAGGATGGATTGAGAAAAAAATGGATGAACACAGTCAACATTTTGCAACTGCCATAGACAAATAAATAGCATGTTGCAGAATGCAAACATGTATGCACAGTAATAGTTGTTGGACATAGCTACTAAAAAAATTAATCGTTGGGGGGAGGGAAATATCGAGAGCACACGATTTTGTTTGTGGAGAGGTTCACATAACAGAGATCAAGGAAACCAAATATTTTCTCGACATGTTCTCAAATAAGCATACCGTTGATGCAAACTCATCACACACTCACAAAACGAAAACCAAGTTTAACTTCGCAAATGATATATTTTTAAGTGAATATATATATATATACTAATATATATATTTCTTTTTACAAACACCAACGTTCGGCATCTATTATTATAATACCTCCTCAAATAACAATACCAAGTCGTGAGGTTGTAAACAACATTATGAATTTGTATACCATTCTAGTTCTTGGCAAAAGAGAAATGTATGTGAGGTCACATAACCCCCCCCCTCCCTCCCTAGGTGCAACACTACTCGGTGCCACCAAAATAACTTGGTCGAGACAACTAGACGTGAGTGATTTTGGCGAATATACGATGAAACGGGACAAGTGGTCCGTTTACAATTTGACTTATGCCAACTAATTCGCCTAAGGCGCACTCGGTTCCCCCCATCAGTGATTTGTGTGAACATACATGAACTTTCCCAGCCGATACAATAAGGGGCTGCTCGGATAACGATCGAGTCAGACTAGTGGCCGACGACTATCATTCGGGAGGGGGCGGTGGGATGGCCGGCGGAGGCTCACGTGGCAACGGCGGCATTGACGAGCCCTGGTGCCCGGGCGGTGGGTGACCCTGGAACCGGTGGCCCTGATGAGGGTGTGGCGGCATGGGACCACCCATGTGGTGGGGGAGGCCGTAGGGCGGCGGCTGGTTGTAGAACTGGGGAGGTGGGTGGTTGTAGTAGCTAGCCACGCTGGGGTGCGGGTGAGGTGGCGGGTAGGGGTACATCTGGGGATAGAAGGCGGGCGGACCACCATAGGGCGCCATCGGGTGACCCATGTAACCGCCATGCTGCTGCTTGCCAGGGCCTCCACCGCGACCGTGGTGAGGTGGACGGCCCCGCCCGCCACCAGGATGCCGCGGACCGGCCTGCTCCTGGCCGCGAGCCGACCGGGTATTGCTGGACGGTGGGACATCGACTGGCCCAGACTGCCGAAGTTCGGCCAGACGGGCAGGGTTGTCTGGAGTAGCACCTCGCGATCCAGTTTCCGAGTTGCGACGCGTGGCGGCGCGAGTCAGCTTGGGAGTCTTGGCCGCTGTGGCGCGGTCATCATTATTGTCCGCGACGACCTGCGACGAGCCTGACGCCTTTGGGCTGGGCGCCCGTTCTCGCTTACGGCTCTCTGGCACTCTATCCTTGCTGCTCTCCACGCTCATTACCTTGGAGCCCATCCGATCCTTGGTGATTTTGATCTTGAGACCAAGACTGGGGACTGGTGGATTGCTGTTTCCGCTACTACCAACATCTCCAGACCCATCCCCGCAAGGATTTGTCACCACCAGGGTGCTTGACATTGAGTTGTGAGACTTGGACGAGGACGCCCGGGCGTTCGAAGACGCCAACTTGTCCTTGGGAATCTTGATCTTTAGTCCCATGCTGCCCGTCTCTGGCGTTATTCGCGAACTGCTTGCACCACTATCCCCGCTGTTCGACATCTGCAACCTGTCCTTGGCGATGGTTAGCTTGATGGCGGGCGGTGGTGTGGAGGTGGCTATCTGCTGCTGCTGCAGAAGGGCCTTGTTGGCAGCAGCCTCCTCCTTCTTGCGCTCCTTGGACGACCGGTCCTTGTCACGATCTTTGTCCTTATGCCTATGCTTCTCTCTGCGTTCGTGTTTGGACGATGAGGTAGCGACCGGTAGAGGAGCCAGAGTCGGTGCGACAGGTATGGGGGGTTCAACCCTAACCGGCTGAAACACGGACACTGGGATTTCTGCGGGGACAATGGATGCAGCTGGTTGCGATGACATGGCCGGGCTCTGAGTCTTTGCTGTCGAGGGTAACACCGACTTGCCATTGGCTGGCTCCATCGCACTCGCAGCAGGGGTATATCTCACTTTTGTCTCCTTGCCCTCTCGCCTAGCACTTGTCCGAGGCTTTACCATATTGTCCGTGCCAGCGGACACCTGACCCGCAGACCTGCATTTCACTTCCTTTGTGGGCGGAGCGACGACCACCGGGGCTGACTCGCTGTCCCTGGGAGGCTGTATGCTGGCGGGCCGGACGTCTTTTCCCTGAGCTGACGACACTTTTGTCCTAGATTCTCTTGTGGTCGGCACGAGGGAAGCGACTGCTGACGTCTGAGCAACCTCTTTTGCCGCAGGTGGCGCAACGCTCGCCTCATTCAAATCATGCTTTAGTTGGGTCACGGCAGGCCCCACCAGCTCCGTCTTGATCGGATGAGACACGACGGCAGGGGTGACCGCCGGCTTCACCTCTTCCAAGGTCTGAGTGATGGGCTCCAAAGATACTGGATGTCGATGGTGCACCGTCGTCGTCTCCATCTTTACTTTGGCGTCAATCAGACTCGGCAGGCCTACAACATCCTTGGTCAGATCTTGCGCACCAGAACCACGCTCAACCTTCGTGACGTGAGGATCGACTTTGATGAACTGAGGTTGCTGCAACACTGGTGCGGAGACCATTCGCTTGTGGGCATCACCAAATGTCGCATCTCCTCTACCCGGTTTCACGCGTGGGTGCAATTTGTCCTCCGCCATTACCGTAGGGTCCACCTTGACCGGCGCGTGGGTGAGTGTCCCACGCTGCACCTCTGACAAACTCGAACCACACTTCACGGTCTGGTGGTGCGGCGGCTGACTGGCAGCAGCGGCGCCAACAATAGGACGCTTGACTACTCCCAATGTCGAATCCACCTTGACAGAGTGCTGGTGGTGGTGGTGCGAGGCTGGATTAGTGGCGAGCGGCTTGGCGTCCGCTACGTGCGGCATGAGAGGAAGCACTTGGTTGGGCACGACGGGCTTCTGATCAGCAGGAGGGGCAGTCAATGACACGTTCGTCTGATGGTGAGGTGGTGCCTGGGAAATGGGGGACGGCTCGGCAGGCCACGCTTTGGATTTGTGGTGTTTGATAAGTCTTTCCTTACTCTCCTTACCGGAGGGTGCGTGCCGCTTGAGCGACGCCGTCGGTGGTGGCTGCGATACTGCAGGAGCGACTTTGAGGTACTCGTCGACGCGTTGCTGCCGCTGTTGTTCCTCGCGTCGTCTGTGATCGATGCTGCTACCTTTCAATGGATCGGCCGAGTGATTGCTCCGGCTGGACGGTGGCATCCGAGAGTCCATGGTGGGAATAACCATTGCCCGACCATCCAGCGGGTTCACCAAAGTGTCAGAACGATCACAGGGACCATCGGAAGGTGTGCCCACCTGCCCGTCGTGGTCGTCATCTTGCAAAGGCGGCGAAGGTGTCAGGAGCGGGGGAGGGGGTGCCTGCCGGGTGGGCGCTGTTGTGGCATTTGGTCTGGTCACCGAACGGGACGTCGGTCGGCCAACGTGGTTGCCATCTGCGTTACGCATGGCCGCCGCTGACACCCCAGATTCTTCCACGGCGGCGGCCCCAGCCGAGTGCGAAGGGAATGACTGTCCACGCTGCAAGTGACCGGAAGTGGAGCCGCCGCTGCCGCCACCACCACCGCCGGACCTGTACCGCTCCGCCTCCAACTGCTGGTGATGTCTCTGCTTCTCTGGAGTTCTGCGATTGTGGTGCTGCTGGTGTTGGTGATGCGAAGATGGCCGTACTCCGCTGGCTGACGATGATGGCTGTGGTGGCTGCTGACCCTGCTTGGCGCTGCTGTTGTTGGCTGTGAAGTTTGCAATACTGGAGGGTTTAAGGTGGGTCAATGACACGACAGGTTGTAAATTAAGCGACGACAGTGGAGTATTACCTAACGCTAAACCCTTTGCCACAGCTGCATCACGCTCCCTGTCCGCTCGCTCCATCCGGTTGCTGCTAGTGCCGTGGGATGACGTCAGTGGCGGTGGCTGTTGCTGCTGCGGTTTCTGGTTGGTTGGCACTGTCGGCGCGGTGACGGGTGTCACCCTCTCCGTTTCACGATCCTGCATCTCTCGCTTCTTGCGTTCACGGTATTCCTTGGGTGTCATCATGCGATTACTGCCGCCGCCGCTGCCGCCATCTGGCTTGGACTTCCTAGTCAGCGCTGGAGACTCGCCCTGATTGACCGACGAGTTGTGCGACATGTCCGGAAGGGACCCTGTCGTCGAGGAGGTAGATGTGGCTGCAAAATGTGACAAAACAAAAAGAACAAATTTTCGGTTATACTAGATGTTCCATGAACTTTTAACACCATGCATATGGGGACATACTCAACATCACAAATGACATTAATAAAAACAATGAATAAAATAAAAATATAGAACCAATTTCCAAGCACAGTAGGCCACTAAAAATTGGACAACATTCTGCACAGAAAATATTCATTTCGCCATTCTCTAAAAACGAAAAACATACTTGGAACAAATAAAAAATTAAATACAAATGTGAGCAACGATTTTTAAAGGATGTTCTTAAGAAATTATCTTAAATTAGAATGGATATTAATACAGCTTTTTTCAGAATTTTCTTTCTTGGAACGGTCCTTCCAACATAAATAAGCAGATATGCATTTGTAACTAAAACGTTTTCTACTTTTTAGGTACAGATTGACAGTATGTTCCTGCTCCTTCATCAAAAATACATCATGTGTCGTTTTATCAAAATGACCTTTTTCAAATCTTTCAATTTTTATCAAAATGACAAACTTTTTTAAGTTTAACAAACTAACATCAAAAATCTTAAACTGGATAATTTCATGAAATCGAAACAAGAAAATATCTGTTTTAGTTTTATGTACACAATAATGTATAGCACTACAGGTGATTATGTACTCCTCTTAATGCTGAAGCACCAGAACAGGGGGACATTTTCACCAGTACTCCCAAGAATCTTCTAGCCCAGGACAGCCGAACTACAGTCTGTCGCTTGACTGGTCGTACAAAGAACGCAGGAAAAGTGGGTTCACAAAGTGCAGAAAATGCAGTAGTCTGTTCTCGCAGGATTTTAATAAATTTATCTATTTCCAAGATACTTATTTATCCAATCCAATTTCAAAATAAAAGCTTGAGCCATTAAGTTACAACCATCCCCAAAACACCACATTACCTGAAACACTTGTGTTCCCTGTGAGCACCGCTTGCTGGCTCCGTCTTGGCGACGTAACCATGGGCGAGGCAACCTGTAAGGCGGAGTGACGCTGCGAGCCCCCTGTGGAGGATGACGATCGGCCTGCCGATCCCGCGTTAGCAGCTGCCGCCGCATGTTCCTTTTTGGCCGCCCGGGCCTTGGCATCTGATGCCGCCGCCACTGCTGCCGCAGACACCGCACCGTTCTTGTCCGGATTCGGTGGAGCCTGAGTGGGGCCGTTGTCAAACAGTGGTCCACCCTTGGTGGGCGCCCGGCCCGAGGAAGTAGAGGACATGGAGGAGGAACGCTCCCGGTCGAATGGGTTCTCAATCTGCGGGTTGCTGGGAAAGGAGGGAGAGTTGCTGTTGCCACTGAACCGCTTGTCCAGGTTCATGATCTCGTCGGGAAGCTGGTGGAGAATGATGAAAAATTGCTCGGCTCAATAAACGCAACAGGAATTACAGGAACTAACGAATACCTACATTGAGAAAATTCATAATGCAAGCTACTAATCTACTATAACACTCCTTATCCACGCAATAGATAGTTTCTTTCATTTCGCTTTCTCAGAAACTGCAACAATTATTACTCGTCGTAACTGAACAAAAAATCTTAATAAGTTTAAAACAAGACGTTGGAGCTGTGACACAAGATAGTAAAATACTCCAAAGCTGCTTTGAAAATAACCTAACTACCGACATATTCCGATGACCAATTCGTCACACACAGCAGTTTAAGGCAATGATATTACAAAAGGAATTTAAAAATTTATGGACTGTTTGCCACTTGCAATCCTTTTTTCAGAGCACTGAACAAAATCCAACTTCTATACATTCACCAATCTATACATTGTATCTAAAATTCAGTGAACAAGGCACAATACAAAATTATGCGAAAAAGCAGAACAAAATGCAAATGTGCAGATTCACCAATTTTCGTTTTTAAGGCTGGGGAGGTAGTACAGAATAGTTTAGCGAGTCACTCACCTTATCGTTGACACCACCGCAACTGAGCATCTTACGCTTGAGTCTGCTCGGGCAGCGCTCGAGAATAGCCACAAAATCGGTGGTCAACTCTGATAAGGACAAGGGAAGTCAGACTTATTAGTTATCCACACTCGGCACAATCAAGTTTAAATGGCTGTCATTGTCCTCAGTTCCGCCAATATGAGTTTGGAAGAGGGAGTTTCAGGACAGTAATTACATTAACGGAATCAACAATACTAAGAGAAAACTTAAAACAATGCTCGTTGGAAACTCACAGTCACTGACTAAAGATACTAAAAATTAAACATTTGCTGGTTTAAACGCTAAAAATAACAGTTGCTTTACTGCAAAAAATCAAACTCACACTTTCAGCTTACGAAATCTAAAGAATACAGCAATACCTGGATTTCAAATTATTTTTGTTTGTGAGTTAGCACGTGTGATGCTAAATTTACGCGAAGCTATTGACTCATTACTTGCGCTAGATGTCGCTCACGGTAATCTACGTAAAGTAAACTGAACATGAAATATCAATCTTATTATTCTGACCTTCTAGAAGATGGTCTGTCACGGTACGGTCCACATACCAAAACCAAGCTTTTCCTTCACTCGATTTCGGTATCTAAGAGAAAAGGGTGTAAAAATTTCCAAATAAAACATTCAAAATTTTCTTCAAATTCCAATGAAACGCATTTAATCAACGAATTTTGGTGAACATTAAAATTTAAGAGTCAATGGCGAAAACGAGCATTACTTGACACACATGTGAGAGACCATGTAATGTTACATTCACATTTTCATTATGGCAGTAGAGCTTATACTATTATTGAGCTAGTAAATTTTATCAAAATTGATTGGCCGACATTTCTTAGTTAGATTCTGCATGCGTGAATAGATTGGATTATCCATTAACCTTGGATAGATCCAACTGAAAATGAATTTTACAGAACATATATGAACCTGTGAAATTCATCAATAATCAGCTTCTAGTTCAAGAGTTTGATTTAAACAAATCGATCAACATCGGAAAGAACCTACCTCCCAACAGGCCCATTTGCACGCCAAATGAATGCACACGCAGGCAACCACGGTGGGCTTGTACTGAACGCTCATTGTTGTTAGGTGAAGGCTGCAATGGTCACGAAACATTGGCATTTGAATCGAATACCAGAATCTCCGTGCAGGTAACTGCAAACTTCTTATTTAAATTCAACGTCATCATTAATCGAGCACAGTGATCATGGAAAGAAACATGCGATCAAACACGGGTAATAACCTGTTCGTAGCCATGAAATATGACGTTTGCGCCAAGTCCTTGCTCGCTAGGATGTAGAAATAAACAAGAAAGCACGAATTAGAATAAGCAGCCGATTAGTGCAATCAATATAAAAAAGATTGGTTAGACAATTTATTATGGATTTATTACTGGATTTATAAATAACTTACTATTCTATTTTTAAAAAAATAAAAATTCAAGTTCAGGAACTTCAAATCAATTTCAATTATATGTATTGACTACGTGCACAACATTCGAAACTGTTCTTTCGACACGCATAAACACAATGTCGATTGATGACAATACCCAGCTTAGATGGGTGAATTGATCAGTGAAAGTTACCACAAGCGGCTTCTTAAATTCTATTGTATTGTCTATTATAATCCGTTGTCAACTTTTACAGAAACCAAAAATTGTTATAATTGAAACAGAAATTAATCCCAAGTCTCCCACTGTCCTATCAATCAAGTTTTTTTCACTTTATTACAAGTCCACTGAACTATTTACAATTTCAAAGAAAACGTCGTAAACCGGTTTTGCCGAAAATCGACTAAGTGGGAGTAAAAGACGGTTTAAGGGCACCAGACCGAAAGGGAAAAAGCAATAAGATGGCATGGGCCGGCAAGCGGGAGATGGGAGAAAAAAGGTCCACACAAACGGCCACGACCCAGCATGCTTGCCAGAGAGGTAGATAAATAGGAGTGGGCGAATCGGAGCAAACGGCAAGCAGTGGAACGGCACTAGGGACATATTAATCAGGGAGCCGGTTACCATGATGCTGATGCAAGCTGGACCACCCACCTCTCACCAGTTGACAACACTTAACCACGTGGGTGTGCGGATGATCTATGGCTACATCGAAACCTGCAGACAACAAAGGGAATGTTCAGTGACCTTTCGACGCGTGAACAGTGGTACTACAATCTTCATAATATATGTGCAGGTTGTACGTCTAGTCACTTACCTAGAGTTTGCAACATAATGTTCTCGTTGATCACCAATTCTTGTGATTGCTCCATAAAAACCTGGCACGCGGAGCAAAAATTATTTTACATTAGAATGGATTAAAAACATGGTTTTATTATATGGACTGATGAAATTGTGACTCCGGGACAAAGCCGGATGAGACAAAAGAATAATCAGGTCCCTTGTCAGAAGACCAGCGGCCACCACCTCTCGTTTCTTGGAGTAGTGGAACAGATATTAGTATCATTAGGGAAATGTCAGTCTACGACACTAAACTCACCTCAGTAGCTTGATCCAATGCAGGTGCATCATGGTGGAGACATGTGTGTGCCCACTTGAGGATGAACTCCAGTTTGCGTGGCTGCTCCTCAACTTTAGCAGCCAAGAATAGCGCACACACAGAAACTGCCTACAAACAAATGAGAAAAGACTTGAGTCCAGATAATCGAATACAACAGCGATGCAACGTAACCGTTTAGCACCTTAACTAATACCTGACAAAAATAAAACTACGTAGCGATAATTGTTAAGTATCACACCAGTTTACATAAACTTAACTCAATGGTACCAAAGTAGGATGAATAACCAATAGTAATTCGCATTTCAACTGTGAACTGACGAAATTGGAAATACGAAAACTTATCAACTAATTAGCAAACACAATAATAGTTTCATAAATTTACTAGCTTTATATACCTTTTATAATTCAATATGTTAGCAATTTTGACATTTTATCGACTTGGTCTTCTACACACAAGATTTCAGAACAAATTTTTAACTTTTAAAATACACGCGCCTGCAACATTATAATTAAAAAACGAGTGTCCATATCCTGCTTTAGGTCCAAAGTTATTAACTCATTTAAAATTTTTAAAAACTGAAATACTTACATTTCGATGAAATTTCGTGAAAGAGTGAAACATGTAAAACCGGTGCATATAAACAATCGCAGTATTGATGCACAGTTGGTTCCTGTTTTCGGTGGTTAAGAAAACTTCGTGCAACAATTCAAAGTATCAGCATACAAAATATGATAGAATAGGGATGAAACTCTGAACAAGGATCAAAATTCTTAACATAAAATATGAACCTGGGGACTTTCAGATTGTCGCACGTCCCTACATTTTTCTATTATATCACCTGCAAAGCGCAAAAGATATATCAAACCTTAAGGGAAGATTATATATTACTCCGAGCAAACACGTAACAAGAAACTAAGTGTTAAGTACTGCACGTCCTGCAACTCAATAGGAAAGAAGTATCTTAATACTTGTATTTGATAGTGTGACTTAAGTGTGAAGTGTTCCTTTTTGGAAACCGTAATTCTTTTAACAATTCATAATACAAAAAGTTATATTTCGTTGATGTTAAACTTTTAGTTATGTAGGCTATAGGTAGACAGTATGTTTTGTGCAAAAGATTTGGCAAGTGCCCCTTACATAGTGTCTAAGCACCGAGAGGGGTACAGCAACTCCTGTTGCGACTAGTGAGATAATAAAAAGTAGTACAAGCAGGACAAAATTTATAAATTGACAAATATCTACAAGCGATTTTGGACTTGACTTGCGCAAATCTTTCTTGGTTACCAATGCAGTCTAACTGCTGGCTTGGCTTAGACCAACGAACTGGCACAGCCCTTGGAACCTTTGTCGCCGATACGACCTAGGCTATCACAGGGAGAGCATCTGACGCATGATCGATTAAAATCAAGGTCATTCTTTTACAGCTTAAACTAGATAGCGCGGGCCTAGCCACATTGAGGCAGCATAGCGCGCCTACGTGAAAAACGATTGATTCATTTGATTTCTCGTTTGATATGAAGTAACAAAACTAGGGTTCCCATAATCCTTTGCAAATAGCATTGCAAGCATCAAGTATCCGAATTCAAGGCCATCACTTGATTCAGTCTATTATCCTCGTCTATAAGTGATCTACATAGGCCTTTCCCTGCCTAGATCAGTGACCCACTATCGCGTACGTACCCTACTTTCTTACCCGAGCGCATTTCTGCAGAATTCAAAATGTCCAAGAAAGAGTGAGGTCAGAGGAGAGATTCAGAGAGGGATAATCTATTGTGGAGGTGAACGACACGGACAAACATTTACGACGCAGTAGCGTAACTCGATCACGTGTGCACTACTAAGCCTAACGCGGCGGCCCCGGTAAGAAAAACCCTCATTTCCATTTATTTCCCCGGTTCGGATGTCCTTCGAAATTTGGGCGCGTCGAACCTTTCGATCCCTCCCAACATCGAGTGCTTTTACTGCTAGTATCGTAACATGCTATTCCAGAACGCCACCTAGTGACGAAATTGAAAATAAAACGCAGCACCAATCTCGAAAGACTTGCGAACAAGGATGTAAACGAAGCATTAGGCCTAAATGTCGGCTCGCCTACACTTCATGTTTGTGATCGATGTGCCGATTCCAGACATTTGAGCGGCACAAAAACGATTAGTGGAGACTCTAGAGATGTCCGGTAATTTAGTGGGGCAAGGGTAACACGATTTCACGGGGTAGAAAGGCGAGAGAAAATATGACGAACCGGGGCGCACGCACACAACAAACGAACACTGAGGGCCATGTCTATGGCGGATGGTAGGCCTACTTTGTTGGCGATGTTGGTCAAAGGATACACTCGTATTCGTTGTCCCAAATCCTGCATGAAGTTGGCAGCCTGCTGGCGGCTAGAAAGTTCTTTGTCGGCGTCTAGCCCACATTTTCGACTCGGTGTATTTCCTAGTTGTTCTTTTGTAAAATACCATCTCTCTTCAGCCGCCATTTACAAGCCAGTCACTCGATGTTCACATTTTGATATAAAACTATCGACTATATCAAATCACTATGGTTGTTGGCGATGTGGCAACTATCGAAGTGGAATGCGTGATCACATGTTTGTAGATAGTTAGATCTGCCGAAAAAGGAAAAACACATCGATGCGTTAAATATCGACTATCGTTTTGAGATCGCTTCTATGCTTTGGCCGTCCGGATACCCGAAATACAAGATGTTGAGAATTTACTTACATGTCAAATATTGTATTTGTAAGTTTCAGAATAGAAAAAAAATAAAACTATTTACATGCAAATTAAAATAAATGAATCTAATCGTTGATAGGATTCAAAATGTGTTTTATTTGGTGTCGCGGTGTGATTCCTTGTAATGGTCTGGACGGTTCACCGAGATGCCTATTTACACCTACTCTGATCAGTGTATCCTAACGCGTGGATGCCCCCCTGCGAATCTAGCGGCCACTATCAGCAAAATGTCGCATTGACGCAGAGAATTGATTCGTGTTGGGTGTTGTTATCTTCTGTACGCATTCCTTTCAGCATTGGGTTAGACATAATTCCTAAATATAAACGCACCCATTTACCTGATCCCGATAATATTATCTGGTATGAACGAACTTCGCTGAAGCAGAAGCAAGCAATAACAAAAATTAAAATGGACGTCAATGTAATCGTTTTCTCTGTGAAAGCTGTGCTGAGCGTATAATTTGTAAACCGTTCAGCCGAAATTATTCATTATCTACCTTGCACAAAGTTTTGAAAAGGTTCGTAGAATAAATTTTTACAGTTTTTCGCATACGATTGTTGTTTCTTGCCCACCATTAGCGAAACATTACCTGTCGCTGAGGTCTGACCGCAATGTGCGATGGCAGACACTCGCATGACCGCCATTTTCTAAAAGTGCCAAAACCGTATCCCTGGGGCCGTTTTTGCCGTCAACGCAGATTTGGCGGCAAAATAGTTGAACTTCAATTTGCATATTCAAATCTATGTGCCTCTTATCCACACCAACAATGTACCAAAAATACCTTTCGATGCTGTTTTGTCACAATTCTTGTGAGACGTCTTAATATAATATTCGTGGCGCAGTTGGTTTATGACTGACTGTTCGGCGGTCCCGGGTTCGATTCCCGGCGCGGGCTTTGGCCCGGGGTACTGGTGAAAATGTGCCTCACAAAGTGCCTAAGCACTGAGAGGGGTACAGAATCTTCCTGTTGTGACCCGTCACTTCAGTGAAATAAAATAAAAAAATCATCTGCCGTATAGTACTTTCAACTGATAATCTTACATGAGTTTTTCTCGCTAGATTTATTTATATACATCTTGGAGCACATAAGAGATGATTCGAGGCAAACCTATGATGTCCAGTAAGAGGGGTGTACCCGTGGTTGAGGGTCTTCCGTGCAACTACCCCCATCGCGTGTGCATGCAGAACAGACACCAGACGTACGAATACTGTTTCCGACACATCCTGGAAGACAAATCCGCGCCGTTCAAACAGTGCGGCTACGTCTATCCGAAGAACGGAAAAAGATGTCCGAACGCGGCCTCTAAAACTGAACGGAAGGAAGGGTGAGTTTTTTTTTAACAAAAGTCTAGCTGTCTGAACTACGTACAGGAATCTGTGAATTCCAGTTGACCCATCAATTTCTTGATGCAGCTTTCATGTTAAGAGGCGCAATTTCTGTTATTCTAAAAAATATCAAATTTATTTGTCTTCAATCTGGTAAAAAAAAAGGTTACTGAAAACTCGAAGATGTCAAAATTATTTTGCCTCAATAGACGAGTTAATGCATCTGTTTTTGCCGAATTCATGTGCTTGAAAATGCTCCCTTTTATCAACACTGACAGGCGATGGTAGATGCAAGCTAACATATACCGTTCCTATTCCTTCGTTTAGTTACTGCAGTGGTCATGCGCGGCGTGTGAGTCTGGTTCAGCAGGCGGGCATAAGGTTGAAGCGGCCTCCGGACACTCCGGTCAGCCTTATTCAAGATTTGGACCACTATAATGTGCTCGACAACTACAACAATCCGGTAGAGGATGTTTCCAAGAGTCTGACCAAGCAAGCACTGGCTCATCTGCCGCTGCAAGCGCCCGTCAATCGGATAAGTCAAATAATCGGTAAAAATTCTTGATTATTTATAAACAAGCGGGTAAGCCCGTCACAAAGACGGACGAAACCACCAAATTAAATTTACAATAAGAAAATAAAAACAAATGAACTTGTTAAGAAGGTTACTCGAGATTCGGTGCCACCCGCGATAAGTGTCAGCTACGATAATGGTCAAGCACAAAAAATTCGCTTTTTCCGAAAGGCGAACTAAACTTGACATACATATAGGGAGTCTCGGCAGCGTAATGGTTAGCGTGTCGAGCTGTTATTCCCGTGATCGCAGATTCGATTCCAGACCAAGACCTCTGGAATTTTTCGGGCGAGGGAAATTCCTACGCATGCCTTCCTTCGGAATGGAAATAAAGCCGTGAAACCAATGCCTGTACGGTATTGCAGTTGACTGTGGCTCTGCGGTTCCGGGTGTACATGATCCCGATGTACTGGACGTGCCCCTCGCAAAGTGCCTAAACTCCATGTGTGGTACAGAACGCCTATAGTGCGTTTTTTATTTTTAAAATCAACTGTAGTCTACGGGTCATTTTGCTTAACCTAGGCTGCCTAGGAAAGATATATTTTACGTGTCCTAACATCGTGCAAGCTCGGGTCCCGATTTACTTCCATTTCGAAAGGCGTTCGTAGGACCGTTAACGTATTTGGCATATTTCGTGTGATGCAGCAACCCGGGATCGGTTCAACTACGATTACAATTACAATATATACCCACAAGCAGCCCCTTATGGGGCCTATGGCGGGGGTCAAACGACCAGTTAAGGACAA